>BSBK01012373.1:0-211881 GCA_027943335.1 Chamaecyparis obtusa
CTATCCATAATCACATAGATGATGTCAAATCCCTACTTGGTCTTAGGTAATCCTACCACAAATTCCATACTCACATATTCCCAAGGTCTATTGGAGATTGGAAGGGGTTGATACTACCCTACATTGGATGAGGTGCCTTTGGCCTTTTGGAAAACTATGAAAATATCCACATACCTTCTTATGTCCTGATTTATCCTAGGCTAATAGTAAAATCTTTGAGCCAACTCCAAGGTCTTATAGATGACAAAATGTCCACTCAATGATCCATTAAGATTTTCTTGAATGAGGTTCTCCCTCATGGAGCCTATAGGAACACATAGTTTCCCTCCCCTAAACAAAAGACCTTCTTGGATATGGTAATCAACATATTCACTATGAAAATGATTTTGAAAGTCTTTGCATACCCTATATGTTGTTGAGAAGTCTTCATCTCTTGGATACAAGTCTTTGAAACTTTCTATGCCTATGCTTCTTAACTAAATTTCTTGGACTATCAAGAGTCTCCGGCTTAAGGCATCTTCTACCTTATTTTTTTTCCCTTTCTTCTACTTTATTATGAAGGTATAGGCCTAAATATACTCAACCTACTTCATGTTCTCGTGGCTCAACTTATCTTGTGAGTTGAGAAAGCTTAAAGATTGGTTGTCAGTATATACTACAAACTCTTCAGGAAGGAGGTAATGCCTCCACTTCCTTAGGTCTTGGACCAACGCATACAACTCCAAATCATATGAGTACTTCTTTTTGTCCTCACTCAAATTTTCACTATGGAAGGCCACTGGTTTGTTCTCTTGTCTTAGGAATGCTCCTATGGAAATGTTACTAGCATCACACTCAACAGTGGAAAACTTCTCAAAGCTAGGTAACACCAAGATTTTTGAGTTGTAGTCCTTCTCTTTAAGGTTCCAAAACCTTTATCAACTTTTCTCACTCCATTGGAGTTTAGTTTTCATGCCTCCTTTGATAGTGTCCAGAACCGGTGCACAAATATCACTAAAATATCCGATATAAACTTTCTATAAAATTGGGCCAACCCATGGAAGCTCCTCACTTCCATTTTCAAGTTACCTTGTGAAGTCACAAAGCCTAGGTACACCAATTATTTTTTCATAAACTCACACTTGTCAAGATTGATGGTGAGCTTCTCTTCATGCAGCTTTTGTAAAACCTCTTGAAAATGCACCAATTGATCCTCGGACTTGTTGAAGATGAGGACATCATCTAAATACACCACAACCCATTTTCCAATGAAGTCTTTCAACACTTCATTCATTAGCCTCATAAAGGTTCTAGGGGCATTGGATAACCCAAATGGCATAACTAGCCACTCATATAAGCCTTATGTGGTCTTGAAATATGTTTTCCACTCATCTCCCTCCTTAATCCTTATTTGGTGGTATCTTCTTTTGAGGTCAATCTTGGAAAAGTACTTTTCCCCTCCTATGCAATCCATCAAGTCTTCAATCCTAGGGATAGGAAACCTATACCTTATGGTAATCCTATTAATGGCCCTAGAGTTAGTACACAACCTCCAAGTTCCTCCTTTCTTTGGTGCTAGGACTATAGGGATAGCAAAAGGGCTAATGCTTTTCCTTATAAGGCCTTGATCAAGTAGTTCTTAGATTTGTTTGGCTATTTCCTCATTTTATTGAGGGGTCATTTTATATGCATCTTTGTTAGGTAGGGAGGCTCCTGGGATAAAGTCAATTTTATGGCTTATGGATCTTTTAGGAGATAGGGTAGTTGGCTTTCCATCAATCACTATGTCTTTATATTTTTTCTAACAACCCTTGAAATTCTTTGGGCACTTCTTGCTTCTTGACTTCTTCCTCCTCTTTGGGCTTCAACACCAAGGCATACCCCACTCCTTTACCTTCCTCTAATGTGTTTAGGAATTATTTCTCCCCTACCAAAGTCACATTATGACCAACTGGTTTCACTTCTCCATCTTCTAGAAGGGACTGAATTTTAAAGGTAACTCCATCTTTATTGAATGAGTAGGAGTTCTTTTCTCCATCATGAATTTCTTGCCTATCAAATTGCCATGTTTTCCCTAGTAAGAAATGGAAAGCATCCATAGGTAAAACATTACATAACACTCTATCCTCATACCTTCCAATGGTGAAGTCTACCCAAGCTTTCTCATTTACCAAGACATACTGACCCTTATTTAACCATGTGACTCTATAGGGATTTGTATGAGGAATCCTTTAAAGGTTTAGTTTGCTGACTGCTTCATGGGAGACTATGTTGTTAGTGGACTTGGAGTCTATAATAATATTGCACACTTTGCTAAATATTTTTCATTTTATCCCAAATAAAGACCTTCTTTGAATAGGCTCCTCCTTTATTGTCTCTTTAATCAATTTCCTCCTTATCATGAGGTTATCCCCTAATTCTAAGTCTAGGGATACTTCTATAGGTTTTCTACTTGAAGACTCCTCTTGAAGATACACTCTCTTCTCTCTACCTTGTGAAGTAGATCCTTTCTCACGGAACCTATATGTTGGGTGTCCATATTGGTGGTAGTGGTAGAATTTAATGGAAGAGAAATAAGATACTCTTCCTTGCCCTCTTGGCCTTCCTCCAAAATTATTATTATATCCTCTGCCTTTGCCATTGTATCCTCCTCTACTACTAGAGATTTCTCCTTGCTACTTAGTGAGTTTGGTCTCAGTTTGGATTCTTGAGCCTAAGGTTCTTTCTCCATAGCTACCTCTATGGCCCCTATTGTCTCTACCCCTACCTCTACCTTGGTTACTTGATTCATGCTTCTTTTTTAGCTTCTCCTCTACCTTAAGTGCCAACTGATAGCACTTATGAACTATTTTGGGGCTTAACAAGATTAATTCTTCTTGGATGTTCTATCTAAGCCCATTTTGGTATCTAGCCACCTTTAGGCTCTCCTCTTCCACCACATGTGATCTAAGGCATAATTTTTTACTCCTAAGAGAATTAAGAGTTGTCATTAGTATCATTCAATCATACAGTTGATAAAGGAGACAAGATAGGTCAGTCTGTCAACACTCAGAGCCTAGACACTGGGCATAATACAAGGCAAAATTCTATACTAACCAATTTTTTTTTTGATTGAGTACTCATATCAAGTTAGATGATTATTGAGTACTGAGTGCAATATTCACTGAGCATTCATATGCACCAAGCATAAGATAAATACCGAGTGATGAATGTAGTGTACACCAAGTGAAATAGGAAATGACATAATAGTTTAGAATGACACAAACTACAAGGAAACTGATTTACATTGATTAGAAAATTAAATGTGGATGTTGTTGGCAATGGGCTAGCATCCCTCGTAGGGTTCAAGACATGGCTTAACCACCTCCTATGTCTTTTATAATTCTAGTGGTTGTATCAGGCATTAACAAGTCAATCTTTTGGTGCAACGACAACCACTACTTGTAACAAGTGGTATCAGAGCTTGGTCACGGGTTCAAATCCATACAGACCACAATGAGTGACACTGGGAGGGGGATTTTTAGTAGTGGGCTAGCATCCCTCATAGGGTTCATGACATGGATTAGCTACCTCATGTGTCTTTTATAAGTCTAGTGGTTATATCAGGCATTAACAGATTGATCTTTTGGTGCAACAACAACCACTACTTTTAACAGATGTAATCATTTAATAATTGATGATTCCAATGTAAAGATGATCTAGGTTACTCATTTGTACCATTGATCTTAGGTTTTCTAAGATAGTATCAAAACCCTAATTAGGTAAAATAATTTTGATATAAATATTGTATAGATGTCATTTTGACAAGTATCACACATGAAGTAGCCACCATTGGGAGACATTTGAAGATCAGACAAGGTTAAGTTTGAAGCATTGATGAAGTATAAAATTTATCAAAAATAGAAGGCTACCAAGTAGTATTCAGAGAAGAGAACAATCAAATTGAAGTTATAACAAATAAGTACACATCAGATATGAAATCAGGCAAGATTAGTTTCTATCTATAGATCAATTTTACTGTTACTTTTTAACCATTATACCAGACCTTAAATCTCTTAAGAGAGTGGACTTAACAATATTTTTGTAAAATCTCTTAACCAAGTGCACACTTAACTATGTTGCTAAAATCATCTAACCAGGTAGATCTAGTTGATTTTATTGTTACTCCTAACAGGGTAATATCACCAGAAGTGATCAAATCTTTGTAGCCTTAACCAAAAATTTATTACTGTGGTAGTGAAGCTTTGTGGGTGTCATCCCCACCATAGTTTATACCTTCTAACAAGGGTTTATGTGATACCAAAATACATGTGTTATGTGTATGAAATTTCATGATTGCATATTTGATTAGACTACATGCATTTACATTTCAATTATGTTATTGGATGTATGGTGAATGCAAATGATGCAGTTGGTTAATGATTTACATGTTTACAAGGATTCAATTAAAAAAGTTTTAAGGGTATTGATTCACCCCTCCCCTCTCAGTACACACCTTTCCATAATTCCAGCATAAATTTTGAACTTCCTCAGTGTAGACATTGACCTCTAGGTCCTTTTGTTTCCAATTTTGTCTCTTTTTGTGCAACTTCACTTCATAGTCATCTAGTAGGTATGCTTTCCTAATCTTTTCCACCATACTTGTCCAATTGGTTATGGGATTATTTCCTTCCTTCACCCTTTCATCCTACACAAATTTCCACCAAGTAAGAGCAACCCCTCTCATTCTTGAATTTTCTATCCTAACTCTTTGAGCTTCACTAATTCCCTCACATTCAAAGTGGTTTTCCATACCCTCAATCCACTCCATAATTAGTTCGACTTCCATCTTTCTACTAAAAAGTGGTATTCCTTCTAGTGATTTTCCACTCATAGCTTTGAGTGCCATTAAGAAAGGTTCTTCAACTAATATAGGATCTAGCTTAGGGATTTTATCTTCCTCTACCACTTCTTTACCCATTCCTTCATCTTCTTTTAACTTATCACTCATCAATTCAAATTTTTCTTCTACCTCTCTTAGCTTGTCTCTAAGAGCTTCCATTTCCTCTGAGAGTAACCTATTATCCTCCTTCTATTTTGTCACTTCTCTATCCAATTAAGCATTGGTCACCATGTCTAACTCACCCACTAATTCTGACATAAAATTCTACCCAAATCTTGTTGTACTCTGATACCAATCTGACGGGTTCACTCTAGGTGTCTAGTGGACTTGGTTAGGATAACTAAGATTCCTAACCCTCCAACCTCCTCAATAGCTTGATCAGGGATCTCAAAAGGCTTCACCTTGTTATTCTAAGGAATCTCTCAAGGTCCTCCACTCCTACAATTCACACCTCAACTCCTAGGTGGTCCATCATTGATTGAAGGTTTTGATTTCTTCATTATCCATACACATGCCAAATGCTCCTTACCTCCTTAGAAAGTTAGTGATTCTTGCAAGGGTGTGGAGGTAGTCTATTTTTATGTTTTTTTCACTTCTTGACCCATTTTATCAAGGTCTCTACCTTTATTTCTTACCGATCTCCTCAAATTCACTATTTTAGCCTTGTAGCCCTAGAGCCCCCAATTAGGCCTCCTAGTCCGGGTTTTTAGGAATTTCTTCACAAAATTACCAAAGGTCCTTCCAAAATATTTTTGTATTCTTAGTACCTATGGTACATTATCATGGATTTTTTGGGTCTTGGGGTCTCAAGCATCCGTACAATGCCCTATCACAAAATAGAGGGTTTTACAAGGGTTTTAATGGCTTCTAGGAGCCCACTACTCAAGGTAAGTTTATGATTATGAAATGGATTGAGAAAGCCATAATATCTCCATCAAGGTACTATATAAAATTATTCTTGGTCTCCAAAGTGTTGGAGTGTAGCTTTCAAGTCACCCCTGCAAGCAAAAATAAGTTTTCACCTCCTTGTCCCTAGTCGGGCAATGACAGTGCTTGCCTAGGGAAAGGTCTTAAAATTGGCCATAATTATTTCCAAACCTCCACAAAATATAATTAAAATTTAAATAGGTTCCTCTACCATGCCCCAACTAGCCATGATGAACACACAATAAGGTTTCATGGGGAAGCCATGCTTCTTCACCAGACTATATATAGGCCGATGAACTGACAAAGATAAAATATTTAAACTAAGACTATAAAAACACCTAAAAAACAAACCAAATGATACATAATGGAAAATAAACACAAAATGTGGATTGAATCCTTCCTTTCCAAGAAAAAATAATTACATTAGATGCTACTTTTGCATCAAAGTCTTGGACTATGTCCACAAAACAAGGAACAATGCTCAAATTTCTTAAACTAGAAATTATTCAATGAAGCTAACCTCAGGATTTGGGCCTATTAGGGATTATATAGCATCTATCTTTGAGGTCTTTGGTTTTTAGAACCCATAATGACCTAAAATATTGGTCGATCCTTTTAGGCCAAAAGTTATCATGCAACTTTTGCAAAGTTACAAAAAGTTGTCATGACAACTTTTTAGCAACTTTTGCTAAATTGCTCATTTCTTCACTCAACCCTCAAAAAGACTCAAAAAAAGCTTAAAAAAACCATTTGAAGCCATTTTGGGTCATTTTGGACCAAAATCAAACATTTCACTCATGTTTCCACACTTGTGCCCTTTTAGCAACTTTGGGAGCAAGCTAGGTCCTAAGGGCATCTTGGCCTATTAACTTAATTTAACTACCCAAACCCTAGGTTAACTCAAACCTCTACTCTTCTAACACACCTAGGTCCTCTTGTAACCTTTTATTACCCTCTAGTATAGCTAGGACTAGTACAAGCAAAAAATGGAACTAGGACTTTCTAGCCTAAGTCCTATGTGCTCTTGCACCAGACTTTCTTTAGAGAGGAATTCCATACCCAATATATGATAGACCACTGGAAGTATTAAGGGATGTGTATTAATCATATTGGTCTTAAGTATCCTTACATAAATTTCTCCTCCAAAGGTATTTTGAGACTTGGAGCTCACTAATTTGATAAGGGTTGACATTTTCAATAGAAAAACCTTTGAGAGGAGATTGGTAAGGAGTCTCGCTTCCTGAATTGTTTAAATAGGGGCCTTATGTCTTTATACATACCTATTGTGAGAGAAGAATGTTTGTAGAGCTTCTTAGGGAATAATCTTAATCATTGGAATGTTAAGCGACTTTTTGATTCCTAAAACGTCTCTCTAAGAGTGGTGAATCTTGGTAAGTGGGGCCATTTCTAAGCAGGGAAAAATGCCTTCTAAAGAGGAATAGAGGTGAGTACAAGGAAGAGAGATACCTATCGGGCCCGACTCTTGGTCTTCTCCCTAGTCAATATTGCCTAAAATCACCAAGAGGCTTCCAATTTTTATTAAATTTTTAAGTAATTTAATTTTGACCTTTATTTGAATAATGATCCTGGTAGACTTCTTTCATCATTGATGGGAACACATCTACTTTTGTAGATGTTTTGCACACAACTTTGACAACATATTCCATGTGCATTATTTCAAGCTCTTCAACATAATCAATTGATAATTATGCATTCTCCACAACTAAATGATTATATTTGTGCACAAGTCTACAATTATTCATACATACTTGTCAAATTCAGTCTTGAAGAAATCATTTAAGGCCATCGAAGAAGTCAGGCTTGTAAAAATGATGTTTGACTCTCTGTCAGAGGAAGCCATAGCTCAAATAGTATACTGCAAACTTTTAAAAAAACATTAGTATATAGAAATAATTAGAATACAAGTATACTTAATTAGCGGAAAAATAATTTGAAATCAATAATGTTTAGAATAAGATAATAGCTGACTTAGTATGATGAGATGTGAGAAAAACCATTTTAACAACTAGAAGAAATAAAATAATAATTAAGTAACCATGTTGCATTGTAATTTGGAACTTTATATGTTACTTATAGTGGAATAGTATGTATTAATGTGTGGTACTTTTTAAATTTAAATTAATGATAATATGGGTATCAAAACATGATATGATTTTGATTATTGATACACATTGAAGCAAAAGTGAACATAATTTCCAAATATAATCTACTAATTTATTGCTTAAGAATAATTGAGCACAATTTTGACATAAATTAGGTGAATAATCAATAATGTATTTCTTAATAGCAATTTAAAAATACATCATTATAGTACATCATTGATTTTTAAGACATCTAAGTCTAATATCTTTTGCTTTTCTATTGGAAATTTGTTTCCCACTTTTCATTTTTTCATAGAGGTCATATGTTAATGGTGGCATTATTATCAAGCCTTCTAGAGACTTTACACGAGATACAACCACAAATGTCAATCATGCTATTTCCGTTGGGCCTATATCAACTGTGGCTTTTGAAAGAGTTAGTCCCTGAGATTTATGAATTATCAACGCCCATGCCAACCTTAATGGTAATTGAAAGGTTCTTCCCCTCTATACTGGTGATATTGGAACTACTTTTGGATGATGGTCATCAAATGGTATTCCAAAATAATTATCAAATTCAACTATGCCATATGCTGGTGGTTTAGGTGAACCACTTCCTAGTTTGTACACAATATTATGGATATATCCCAATGCTCCATTGACAAGACCGGCTTGTATCGAAAGATTTATAGTCAACATCACCTTTGAATCCTTATTGAACAAAAAATATAGATCAAGTTCATCAACTAAGCAATATTCAATTGCATTACCATTCCTTGACTTAGTTGCAAGACTATGTGCAACATGATGCCTCAAAGAATACAACATCCTTATGTTATGGTTTTGAACATTTTTATTTGTTGAGAAAAAATGCACTGTCTTGTCAAACTCATCATTCATTGCAACATCTAACCTTACAGGGGTTCTCATCATAAGCAAGTTCCAGTCATCTATTTTTGGATCTTCTTCTCTCAGATTTGTTAGAAGCTAAAAAAATCCATGTTGATGGATGTTTTCTCCATCTTGCATAAATATTTTATCTAATTTAACCACTATTTTGAATTCTTGCCATAGTAACGTTTCCCACCTATGGCTAACATATTTTAGTTTATCATTGACTGGAGGTAACTGACCCATATAACCAACCAAAATAATACATATACTTGAAAGAAAGTCACTATAAATTATTTTCAAACTATCTACCAATATCATATGGAGATAGTGTATATGGGTTATATTAATAAATATTATTTCACATAAATAGTGTAATTAACTTTAATGAAAGATACTGTATATGGGTTAAGACAAAATTATATGGGCCCCTACCTCTAATGGACAATTCTTAGTTGCCTCAGCTAGTTCTCTATTTTTTTCAAGGGAAGTCAAACCTTTGTGTGTGACTGTATGGTATAAGTTCTTAACCACTAAAATCAATTTTTTCTTCTAGATCCTTGTTTAGAATAAGTGCCTAACTCTTGATAATTTTTCTAAAAGAGGATTTCTTTTTGTTAATAGATGTTTTCTCTGTATGGAAGATGCAAAATCTTGTGACCATCTTATGCTTCATTGTAACTACACCCGTAGGGTGTGGGATCTTATTTTCAAAAAGTGGAATTTGTGTTTGCTTTTTCCTAACTCTTGGCAGGAATTTGTTACTCAAGGGAGCTACCCTTTTTCCAATGAGTTGGTTGGAGAGTTCTGGAAACTTATCCCACCTCACCTTTTCTGGTGTATTTGGAAGGAAAGAAACAATAGAATATTCTGGGAGAAATTTGCTAAACTTGAGATCATCAAGGATAGTTTGTCTGAAGATGATATCAGAAATTGGAATTTCCATCCTTCCAATAATCAGCCTAATATTTCAAGAGCCAATTCGGTTTGGTCTGCCCCTCCCAATGGATGGATTAAAGCTAACTTTGATGGTGCTTCAAAAGGAAATCTAGAAATCTCTAGGAGTGGAGGTGTTATCAGAGACTGGAATGACAATTGTGTGGGAGCTATAGTGGCTCCCTTGGGGTTGCAATTGAATCACAGAGCTGAGGTGATGGAAACTCTTAATGTTATCATGTTGGTGGAAGAATTAGGGTGTAAAAATGTTTGGTTGGAAGGAGATTCACTTAACATAGTCAACAACATCAAAGGAATCAACCCCCCCTCCTAGCCTATAGAGCACATTATTGCTAAAATTAAAAATATTTCCCAATCCTTTGAGTCATTCCATGTCTCCCATAATTTTTGTGAAACAAATCAGCTGATGGGCTCGCCTATCTTGGGGCTAGAAGTGACATAACTTTAAAATGGTATGGTGCTGCTAAAATTAATGATGAGATAAATTCTCATATTAATTATGATAGAATAAGGAAAAAAGAAGGGGTGATAAGCATTGTTAATAATGAGTACACAAAATGACACAATACAGTCTTTGAGCAAGCCAGAGGTGATGTGGCATTTAGAGAAGTACAAATCCATGAACACACTTCAAAAATCACCCCTCATTGTGATAGCTCTAAAGGTGATGCGCCAAGTAATTATTACTTGTCACTTCCTCCTAATTTCACACACTTTATGGGTTACAAATCATAAGCATCACCTCCATTCTCTTAAGCGAGTCTCGAGTGATTGTATGTTTTTTAACTCTGCAACTTAAGGAGAACTCTTTTCTTGAGATTAAGGATCTGGGTAAAATGTTTACAATGGGAGGTGAATTAAGGAGGGAGGAACCTACCAATTGCAAATGGAGGCATGATAAGGATGTTTGGAATGAGCTTAAAAAAGGAAAATTCCACTAGTTCCTTAAGTGTTTACATGGGAATGACAAAGAGGTTTCTAAAGCATTTGTTATTGGTTGGGATAAGGGTACTGTCAATCTGGCTAGGAAGTCCTTCAATCTAACCTTGGAGCTACTTGTGAAAATCACATGCATCCCTCTTGAGGGAATGCAGTACTCCAAAGAGATTAAAGTGGGCAACAAAGCACAAGGATTTCCCTGTCACTGATGAAGAACACGCCCTTTAGATCAAAGGTAATAAAGATTATGCCAAGATGGATAATATTGAGAATGTTTGGGGCTCTATCATTAGGGTTATTATGGAAGACTTCACCTTAGAGGGCCGGTTCTCTAGAGTTTATAATTACCACTTTGTTTTGGTAAATCATTTCAGACATGAAAATAGGGTTTCTTTCCCTTTCTTTCTGTTGAGCTTGCTGAATCATAGTATCATTGAATATAGGATGAGGAATTCTCCCATCCTTTATGTTGGGATTATTATTCTAATTGTTGAGTATGCCAAGGACCACATCCCTGAGCCCATTCCTTCTTAGGTCAGCAACAAAAAGAGGAAGAATCTTGTTGGTCCTTCCTTGAGGAAGAAAACCCCTTCTAGAAAAAAAACCCTTTCTTCTTCTACAACTGTCATTGATACTCATGGGTTGAATAATGGTCTAGAGGCCAAGAAGGATTCTCTAGGTAAAGATAATTCTGGGATAAAAGAGGACAATATTGATCTCAAGGAGGATTCTGGGATGAAATATTGTTAGGAGGTTATGGCTGATGAGAGGGACAATGTTGAGACTATGAATGATAATGATGGGAACAAGGTCATTTCAGAGAAGCATTCTATTGCTACATTTGACTTTGTTAAGGGTCATGTTGATATGACCACTTCTTGCATTCAAGCTACTCAGGAGGTGGCTATGGTGAATCCTGAAGATGTCACAAAAAATATTATCAACATGGTGGAAGGGTATTTTGGGTCCGACCCAGAGAAACCTAAACTAGATAAGGATGTCACTAACAATGCTAATGATAAGGAGGATAACTCTCATAATAGGGAGAAGGACATTCCAGATATCTTGGCTTCTGGTGTTGATAGCAAACATGATGTTGAGGAAGTGGGAAATCAAGATCAATACTGCAAAACTAGAGATAATTATGATAAGGAGGCTAGCATAGAGGTTGCTAATATTGTAGATGATGACTCCAACAAAGAGGATATCAAGGCTATGGAGGAGGATATCCCTACTAACTCTGAATCCCCTATCTTTGTGAAGGATAAAGAAAATGAAGACTGTGAGAATAGTTCTGAAGGGAATATCTACCATTGCCCCCTTGAGGAAGATCTGAGAGAAAGAGAGTCCCATGTGAAGAGAGCTATTACCATGATTACACTTCAACTTGCTAAAAACAAGGCAATTTACGACTACAATCTTGATAAATGGGTTCAAAATGACCTTGTGGATTTGAAAAATAGGTGCATAAGGCTGGAAACTAGGAATGAGATGCTGGAGGACAACATTGATAAGCTTAGGAAGGATGATACTTTGAATAAAAGAAATGAAGAGGTTTTTGATAAGGTATTGGATGATTCCACTATGTTGGAGGAAAAAATCAACAAAGTTTTGGAGAAAGCCATGATCCCTTTAAATGACAAGATTAGTAGCAACAAAGCCATACTCAAGAATTTGCTTTCTCTATCTAATGCTAGAAAGAAAGATACTACGAAAAATTTGAAGACTCTGTGCAACGTGCTGGAAGGAAACAATAAAGACACAATGAAAGATAAAAAAGAAGGGACTGGTTCTAGCCAGCAACTAGGATCAGCCACTAGAACAAGATCAAATACTAGGAAGAAGATCAAGGCAAAGGACCATGAAATTATTAATCTGAAATATTCTATTAAGACTATGCAGAGTCAGCTGGTGGAGTCAGAGGGCTTCCTGAAGACTCTGGTCTAATTCTAATGTTGGTGGCTTTTTTGGCCCTGTTTTGTTGGGGGTTTCTCGCTTTTGTCTTTTTGAGGTTGTGCTTATTGTAAATCTAGGAAGTGTCCCTACTGGGGATTATCCTTTTTGGGGATAGTCTATTGTCTTTCTATTTCTTGATGCTTTTTTTTTCAAAACTTTGTTAAAGGGTTTCAGGGCCCCTTCAAAACCTATTGTTACCGTAATAAAAAACATCAATGAAAGGTATGCGTGCAAAAATTATGTCAGCACTTTGAGGGACTACTTGTTTGAGTCGACAATGTATATTTTCTATCAAGTTTTGACCAATGAAGCTCATTTCATTAATCAAAATATATCTTATGTGAATCATTTCTTCTTGAAAACATGTAAGCCACATCTCCTCTAGTTGAGAAAAATCTTTTACAAGTATTCACAAATTTGAATGAATTGTAGAGGATCCTATATTGAAAGTTGCAACTCTAGTTGGTGCAAGTAACAAAAGCGAAGAAGGACTTGGCATTTCTTTCATCTGAAGAGATTGACTAATGGCACCAATTAGATAAGACTTTCTTGTTCTTATTGTTCATTGGATTCTCATAAACAAAGGAATTTTGACCTGATTGCTATGATAGTGTGCCATAATAATGCCAATTTCCTTTTATTTCTTTTGATTGAGAAATGTAAAGTTGATGCATTTTGGGATGTCATCATACATGAGACATTCATGTTTCTTCATTTCACCTATGAAATTGATAGCTCTAGCTATATGCTCTTTGTTTTGATATTCACTGCACCACTTTGTGTTTCTATCAATATCTCTTCTTCCCAACATGTCTATTTTAGCAACCTACATGTGCTGACCCCTATGTATCCGAGATATGATTTCCCATCCACTCTCTATAGTATTTTCCTGAATACCTCCATTATCTTCCATTTATGAGTCACTTGCGGGCTCATCATTTTCGGTGTGTACAACTCTTTCAACATGCCAAGGATTATAATTGAGCAACTCCTAGTTAGCTACTATAGTATCATTATCATGACCAACGTTCCTCTCAATGTTACAAAAATGTTTACATAGTAACAACTCAGATAAATGAAACTCCACCCACTTATTTAAATCATGTGGAGGAATGGATAGAAACCTAGGGAAAAATTTGATAATAGTTGTTGTTTTCCTTGGCTACCATTTTTTATCTCCTCTTTTTTAAAGATTATATATCCAAGATCTTGCTGCATCAATCAATGTGACACCTTTCATACAAAGTGGTCTTGTTTTATATCCCTATACAAAATATTTTGTGTGTTCTTCATCATTATGCTCATTATTTACTGCTATAATTTTGAAAACTTCACATAAGATATTTAGATTAACAAACCTTCTCCTACTCTCCACCAATGGAAGTTCTAATAGAATATAACATCTTTCCTGAGCTCCATTGTCTCTTTCTATAACTATTTCTATGAGAATCTTTCTGTATGTTTGCACAACTAATTCATTAGAATTTTGTAGGTTTGATAGATGCATCAACCTTTCTCGATACATTTCAGAGCTTCTCTCATATTTTGTTACATACTTTGCAATATAGTTGATAACTACATGTTTTGAAAGAATAGGTTGCCAATCTATATTTTCCCTCCACAATTGGAGTATGTTTCGATTATGTGTGTTAACTCTATCATCATTTCTTATTGGCTCAAATTTTCTTTCACCTGATTCTCTATCCTCATATAACTTGGATCCACCCAAATTCAATGGCCAAGGAGCATTATACCTAAAACAAAGATAAATAAGTATATCATTTGATTAAGTTGTCTAAATAGTTGATATATAATATTGATACAAAACTTTTAATTGATGAAACAATTATCTATAAAAAAAATTTCCCCTCTTTTTACATAGGCATGCACCCTCCTTACAAACCATGTATCATTTGACATAGCTCAATATCTCTTCATAGTCATGGTCGATATGAATCTATGCTAGTTGTGTAGTATTTCTTAGATATGGATGTTGACCAAAATGTTGGAAAGCCAAAAATCAGTTGCGATTAATTTATCTTATTAAATATATCATAATATACATATTGTAAGCTTTATGTTATAGTGATATATGTGAGAAAATTACTTTAAACATACTTGTATATTTCTTTGATGACGATCATGTCTAGGATTCCATGCATGAATAATGGAATGAAAATATCTCTTAACACTTTTTCGTTCCTCCTCATCTGACCAATCAATAGTGTCCATGCTTGGTGCTCCTTCCTTCCATATGAAGCCATGCACATGAGGTGAACCCCTATGTTGCCACTAATATCTACACCAAAAGTCTTTGAATTTCATACCTTTTTCAAGTATTTCCTTTCTAAACATTGTATGCCTTAAATGCATGTAATGTGCACAAATATGAGGGTAGTCAATGACATTTTTTCATCTCCATTTTTAACCTATCATGGATCAGTTGGCAGTGTTTCTGGCATTAACACATGCAAATCAGGCCATTGCATATCCACCACACTTAATGTGAATAAAATTTTAGGAGTCCCAATTTGGTGAAGCGGATCTATTAATTCTGCTTTACATTCCTTTTTACAAATACATATTGATGAATTTTGTGCACAATGTCTCATTATCATGTTCATCATGAAATACCTAAACCTTGGATGTTTACCAAAGTGATGATCCCTATAACGCAACAAATGCTTGAAAAATTCATGAAGATGAACTTGCCTCATTGTTGGCTCTAACCAATCACATCTTTCATCATGAAATAATGTTGGAAATACCATATCCAATAATCCCGATGTGACATATTTGTTGATAGGTGATGTACCTATAACTGGTCATTCAATTAATGCAGATGGAATTGTATTAGGATTGTTAAACCATCCATAAATTAATTCCATTTCTCTTTAAGCATTAGGTGGTCTTGAAGCCATATATGTTGTGTGCTTAATTATATTACCTTCATCTATCTCCATGACTGGACCCACAAAAATGACTTCGTTTGCATCAAAATCAAATTCCATGTGCACTATCTTTAATCTATTAAAAACATTCTCATCATAATTTATTGGCAAGTCATTGAGAGAAGCTTCATCAATTCTAACATCTACATAAAAGGGGTCATGCTCTACTTTGTATTTGAATACTTTGTACACACAATCCCTATTTATAATAAAGCTATGATGTGTGCCACATTGATCCCTTTTGCAAATAATAATGATTGGAAAATAGTCAATTGTAAGTGGAAAAACTTTGGATACTTGTTCTACATGTTGGGGAAAATTTATAGTGTGTCCTTTATACTTATACTGACCACCAATTGTATTTGTAACTTGTAGTATAGGGCTGCCACATGCAATCAACATCTCTTCAACTTGAGTCAAATTTATAAGCTCTTCTAGTTGAGACCCAAGATCCTTGTTTGAAAATAAAACTTATGAGTTCCTCTCTCTTGTCGACACCTATTGCATATAGGACCTTTAGAGGTGTGATTTACTTTCATTCTGAGATATGATTCTTGAGAAACATGACATATATAATTCAGAATCTTCAAACTATCTATCTGATGTCTAAACTGCATTTGAAATCTTCTAAATTTAAATTGAAGCATACCATTTGGGCTTGGCATGTTTTCCATAGTACCATCCACAACAACATTCATTTTTACTTTATTTTCATCTTGTGGTATTTATGGGACATGTTCTATAGATGCATAATTTTCATTTTCAACATCCAATTGAATGTTTATATTAGGTGGATGGTTATACCTATCACTTGGATGGAGATCACCTTGTCACCCTTCACTTATTTATTCATTTTGAAGATGAAGGAGTTGTTCACAGGTTCTTTGATGGTTGTTTCTTTCTACATTTATTTCATCTCTACTTGCAATTTCTAATTGTTCCACTGTTACTTTTGCCCTTCTTCTAGCAGACCTTTGTCTACCAACTTGATTGTGTGTTATTCTATGTTGTTTTGTTTGATTTTATGTCATTTGTTCTTGTTGACGTCTATGAATCTCTCTTCGATATTGTCTTTGATATTCTCTTCTTGCCTCCTCTAATTCAAAGTTCAACCTTGGTCTCACCATAGCTAGTATGTGTACACTAAAATTGTTGTGCACTTCTCTAAGTCATTACTTCCAATAGAATCCATGAATGGGAAACCTTGAGAAAGCAACCTAGAGCTCCCTAGGAATGGAGTCACAAGGATATTTAGATTTCTCTCAGCTAGAGCTATGAAGCATATGACCTTGCTAGTAAACCCCATAATGGGAGATTCAATGAGACAAGGGAAAGAATGCGAATATCTTCAAGGATCTTGAATGAAAATGCAATGCAACTATGCTAGAATGAAGAATGCAACTAAGCTATGAAAGGAAAATGAAAGTATTACAAATCCTTACTAATTAAGCTATGTGAGTTAATCTAAAGCATAAAGGAAACTAAGCTAGATGCCATGGAAGCTAAGCTAAAATGCAAGAATGAAAGACTAAGAGCAATAAGATCTTCAAAGCTTCCAAAATCTCCAAGAAAACCTGCAGCATAAGGTTAGTATTCAAAAGTGGGATCCTAAAATGAGAAGAGAGCTCTCCTTTTAAAGGAAATAAGAAAGAATGGACCATGGAGATTAAGAGGCAAAAGAGTTGATCAAGGGTGGAGCTTGAAAGAAGGATCAATCCTTGTGCACAAATCTCATCTAATGAGAAATAAGAGTTGACTTTTGTGCCCCATGTGAGACAAAAAGGCCTTTTCTTCTTTTTATAAAATAAGAATAATGCTTTATTTGTGCAACTTAGGATAAGGGGAAAAGTGGGGAATTTTTATTTAATAAAAGGGGAGGAAATTCCTTTTAATTAAATAAAGACTTAGGATAAAAATGGTTAATCCATAGAATATAATTGAATAAATGATAGAATTAGGATTTGATCAAGGAAATTGAATTGAAAATTGCCAAGCATTGATTCAAGAAATTGATAAATTGAAGAATGGGGCCCAAAGTCTAGGCGACCATTTTAGGGTGCATTCATTTGCCCCTCTTTGACTAATGTGAGGTCGATTTGGGATCACATGCAGTCAAAGAATGGAATTGAAGTGTGAGATCAATTTTGGATCACAAAACAACCTAGATGTGTGTTTGATAGATGGGAACACATCAGGACAAAGATAAGCTGATTGAAAAAGACAAGGCCAACACCCCTGTAAATAGGTAATTGTCAAGTCTCAAATAAGAGATAAGAATCTCAAGGTTTGATTGATAAAGCTAAATCAAGAATTGAAATTTGACAGGTACTACCCCCTCATGATCGAAATTGAAATTAGGTAGAGGAGAAATAGTAAATTGATAAATTTGATCAAATCACTAGAAATCATAACCGAAGATGAAAGATGATAGAATAACCATTCAAGAAGTGAAGATATGCCCCAGTTTGACTAGGTTTGATTGAGAAAGATATAGGATAAAGATGAAGTCAAAACCTCAAAAAGATGAAGTAAAGGTGATGAATGAAAGACTAGAAAGTTTGAAAGAGATGGGGATGAAGAAATGAAGATGCCCCAGCGAAGATCAAAGGATCAGGCCTCAATCGGTTAGCTAACTGCACAGAAGAAGGGGAAATTTTAAAATGTGATTTTGACCATCAAGATGAACTTTGATTTTGATTTTGATCCTGAAAATGGATCTAGGATGTCAATATTAGCCAGGGGTGCAATTTTTGTGAAATTTTGAGATGTTTTGAAAATGGGGTCAAAAAGTCAAAAATCTATATAAGGGGTAAAAAGGTCATTTTCAAATTCATTTATCTTATTGTGATATTGAGAATTTCGAGAGATTAGAGAGAGAAAATGGCCTAGCAAGCAGTGATTCTGGTCCATAGACATCGATTCAAGTGCGGTCGGTTGCACAACTGACCTCCTCACTATGGTGCCACGGTAAGTTTTCAGAAAAACTCACCTTTTGAGTCATTTATGAGCTTATTTATGGCATTTAAAACATATTTTTATTATTTTTGAATATTTCAAATTTTAGACATGCGAAAGTTCGTATGATAGTTTTAAAGTATCGCACACCTTTGATACTCTATATCATGTGATAGTTCGCGGGTCCACAAAGTATCACACAACTGTTCAATCTAGTATTGCATGATACTGGATGAAATATCATGCAATCTTGTGTGAACTATTGTACAGGAAAAGAGTATCACATTGCTATTGAGGAAAGTATCGCATGATACAATACCAAAAAATAGTATCGCACGAGTGTAATAAGAAATATCACATGTTTTAAATTTGATCAATATGACATGGGTCTAGATAATTTTTGCATTTAATATTCCTTGTACTGATTGTAGTAATCCATCATGATATGTTCTAATATCTGGTTTGGGGTTATGGCTTGCAGGAGGATTTTCTGGCACTACTTATCAGAGAGCCGAGAGTGACTGGGTTACACTATGTCAGGGATCTTGATGATCTTGGGAGAGATGACCTGATTAGCATGGGATTTAGGTTCTTGCTAGATATGCCCCATATTCAGGCAAATCAAGGGTTACTAACTGCATTTGCAGAGAGATGGCACAGTGAGCACAATACCTTTCACTTACCAACTGGAGAGGCCACTATTAGCTTGGAGGATGTCTATCGGATCCTTTGAGTACCTAGCCACAGAGATTTGGTGAGTATAATCATGTTTCTAAATGTGCATAGATGTAAAGTTTCCATATGATGAAAATTGACATGATTTTTTATTGGTACAAGTATATTATGATTAGGATCCGACCGAGGGGTGACATGCCATCCAGGGCATGTTCCAGGATGTAACCATCATTGATAGACATCTCAATTAGGACTGGTTGATGGAGGAGTATGGTCATAATTTCCTAGTTCCATGCATAGTATACTCGATAGTAGCACAGACTCTCATTACTGATAGGAGTCAGAAGGGATTCCCACTGGGCTGGGGTAGATTAGTTGCAAATTTGGTAGCACATCTAAGGCAGTTAGCATGGGGCCCAGTCATCTTGGTTGATATGTACCACAAGCTCCATGAGATAGTATACAAAGACAATAGGACATGGGCATGCAGTGCTATCTTAGCACAGGTATGGGCATGGGAGCACATTGCCATTGTGCACACACATGTGCATCCTAGGGAGTGAAGACACCCCTATATATACAGGTACATGGGATTCATCAACCAAGCCCACAACAGAGACCTCACATACTATAGGAGGCTCCTAGATGAGCTCACAACTTTTGAGTGGAGATCATACAGGGCCTATGAGCAGTGGAACAACTGAGATTAGGAGCTGGGGTATATTCTATATCCACAAAAGATGAAAGGAGAGCTCTCTCTATATACAAGGTTCAAAACTAATCTAACATGAACCTAAGAATGCAAGCTACTATGCAAAGTAGTTTACTTGCAAGGTCACAACACTATTAGTCTCTAATAATCATCATCGAGCTTTATTGGTAGCGTCGCAAGATCATACAATACACACTAGTATGACTATGGGTATATGAATATGATCTATATCAGATAAAATGTGGGAATCCCACCTAGGCATCAAAGGCATGTAGGTCAAGATGACTAGTGCAGTGAAGTTCCCTAAGTTTTAGTATAGCAAGATTATACTCCCATTGAGACACAAGGAAAGTCAAGATGGCTATAAGTATGCACTTGCGAAAAATAGTCAAGGATAATACCTTGTAGGTCCTAGTGTCAAGCGGAACAAGCATGAATGCTCATGACAGTAAGGACTAATAAGATATACCCACAAGTAGAAAAATAAATAAAATATGTCTCCATGCCCCCAGTCTTCTAGCTCGGCATCATCAAAGACTATTTAGGGATAGAACACTCATTAAAGAAATCATCATAGATAGCACACAAAGAAATAAAGTCAAAAAAGTCTTAGCGAGTCGAGTATTTAAGTGCGTGTGTGTTGGTCATAGAGTCAATCTTTGAGTATTGCATCTGTCAGTGAGAAATATCGCATCATTCTAGACTGCGGGTAGGATATTTGATAAGTGTTGAGAAACACTTGACACTAGGGAAGTGTTGAAAAACACAGTTGGGGTGGTGTTGAAAAAAACACCATTTGTAAGGTGTCCTAAAGACCAACACATCCAAGAGACCAAAGCTAACACAATTATGCCCCCTAGACAAAGACAAAGACCAAATCCAAACCAAGGCAACAAGGACAAGGCATGATGGAGAAAAGCTAAGTGTCGAGGATGAGTGTTGAGAAACAAGGGTGCAAAGGCCTCAAGTAGCACTTGTTTCCAAGTTTTCACCACTTGACAGATTTTCTGATTTTTTCAATTTTTTTAATTTTTTTTTTTGTATGTTTTTAGGACTTTATATGCTTTTTAGGATTTTTTCAGCATCATATATAAATTTTTTTGGAATTTTTTCAGGATCAATAAAATATATACAAGGGATGCCCCCAAAAATAATAGGCATCATGGATAAAACTTCTTCAGGTGCAAGACATTGATAGGATCAGGGAGCTACTCTCCCTCTTCATCAGATAACAAATAAGCACTTGTCCCAAAAGCTGCAATAATGATGTATGGTCCAAGCCAATTAGGTTCCAATTTTCCCTTTTGTTCTCTATGCTGTTGGTTCTTAGGATTTTCTCGTAGGACAAGATCTCCCACTTGGAATTCTCTAGGGTGAACCTTTTTGTTGAATTCTTTGGACATACACTTTTGGTAGACCCTCATGTGGTCAAATGATGCTTGACACTTCTCATCTAGAAGTTCTAACTCTTGCAATCTCATGGTGCGATAGTCTTCATTCGTAACTAGACCTTTGAGGGAAACTCTAAGTGAAGGAATTTCCACCTCTAAAGGTAACACTGCTTCAGCACCATAAGTTAGGGCAAAAGGAGTAGCCCCAGTTGGAGTATGAATAATCATTCTATAAGCCCATAAGGCTGGATTTGTTTGTAAATGCCAATCTCTACCATTCTTGTGAACTATTCTATGGATAATTTTAAGAATGGTCTTATTAGAAGCCTCTGCTTGTCCATTTACTTGCGGGAAGTAAATGAAGGACCAATGCTATTTTATCTTGAACTTCTTGCAGAGTTGCTTAAGGTCCTTATTTTTAAACTAACTTCCATTGTCAGTGATTATCTTTGAAGGCACTCCATATCGACAGATGATATGGTTCAAAATGAATAGGGAAACTATTTTTCCTGAAGCAATAGAAAGTGGAACAACCTCCACCCATTTGGTAAAGTAGTCAGTAGCAGTGATGATGAATTTATGTCCACTTGATGAGTTGGGATGAATCTGCCCAACAAGATCAAAGGCCCAACACTGAAATGGACAATGAGATATGGATGGAATAAGCTCCCTGCCTGGAGCATGTATCAGGTTCCCATGTTTTTGACACTTTTCATAGGATTTGGAAAAAGGTACTACATCCATTTGCATTGTAGGCCAATAGTACCCCACCCTAAGTAACCTTCAGGCCATGGAAAGACCATTGGAATGTCCTCCAATAATGCCCTTGTGAATGTCAGCTAATGCTTGATTGGATTCATCCTTTTCCAAGCACCTAAGAAGTGTCCCATCTAAACCCCTCCTATATAGATCACCAAAGATAAGGGTATGGCAGGAGGCATTTCAGGTTAGGTTTCTTCATTTAGAGTGGTTGAAGGTTTTAGGAATAATGCCATCAAGAAGATATGAGTAAATGGCACCATAGTGGGATGACTCATGGCCAACAAGGGTATAAACGACTTGGCTTTCTTGGGAGTCATAAATAGGATAGTTTAGCTCTTCCACCTGGAATTCAAATCTAGATTCGTGTTGTTCTAGCTAAAGGAGTGAAGCCAATGTAGCCATAACATCAACTTCTTTTTTCTTTGCTCTAGGGATTTGTTGAAATGTGATAAATGTGAAATATCATCTCAATGAATCAACCATTTTCTTTTAGGGTACCAATTTTTCATCCTTTGTTTGATAGTCTTCATTAACTTGGTTGATTATCAATTGTGAATCCCCATAAATGTGCAGCTATGTGATTCTCCATTCTATGTCCATTTTTGGTCCATTTATCAAAGCAATGCTATATGTGCATGGGAACAATAGTTTGTAGGACTTAGGAATTGTGTACCCATGAGGAGAAACAAACAACACTCCAACTCTTGAACCATTCTGCATAAAAGAGCCATCAAAGAACATCTTCCATGTTCTCTGAGTCATGTACATTAGGTGCTCATCTAGAAATTCAACTTGAATAGGCATACTATCTTGAATTGGGAAATCAACCAATTGATCTGCAATGGCTTGTCCTTTTATAGCTTTACGCTCAACATACTCTATGTCAAGTTCTGATAAAATCATCATCCACTTAACAAGTCTACCTATGAGAGCAGCCTTTCCAAGCAAATATTTGAGAGTATCAATCTTTTTGATGAGGTGTATTGTATGCGCAAGCATGTAATGTCAAAACTTTTGGGAAGCAAACAACACTACAAGGCAAGATTTTTCAATACTAGTGTAATTAAACTCATATGACACAAGAGTACGACTGATGTAATATATAGCTCATTCTTTCCTAGTGTCATCAAGTTGAGCTAATAATGCCCCCAAGGAAGATTCTATTACTGAAACATATAGTATGAGTGGTTTTCATGGGATAGGAGGCATTAAGATTGGAGGATTGGCCAAGTACTACTTGATTTGGTCCATGCTTTGTTGACAATCCTCATTCCAGACACATTTAACCCCCTTATGCAATATCTTATTGAAGGGTTGAGCTCTATTTGCCAGTTGTGAAATGAACCTCCTTATAGATTGAAGACATCCTTGAAGACTCCTCATTTGGCTAATGTTTTTGGGAGGCAGCATATCCAAGATTTCTTGAACTTTCTCTGGGTCCACCTCTATTCCTTTGGTTGAAATGATAAATCCTAGAAGTTTTCCAGAGGTGACTCCAAATGCACACTTTCTAGGATTTAATCTTAATTGAAATTGTTCCATACGATCTAGAATGACCTCTAAATCACCTAAGTGTGTATCCCTTTTTTTAGATTTTTCCAAGGTTTCATCCACATAATCTTCCATATTCTTATGCATCATGTCATGAAAGATAGTTTTTATAGCTCTTTGATAAGTAGCTCTTGCATTTTTTAATCCAAAAGGCATAACATTCTAGCAATAGGTACCCAATGTGAAAGTGAATGTAGTCTTTTCTTGGTCTTTAGGAGCTATCTTGATTTGATTATATCTTGAAAAACCATCCATCAAGGAGTAGATCTCATAACCCGCGGTCATGTCCACTATCATGTCTTTGTTGGGGAGTGGAAAATCATCCTTTGGGCATGCTCTATTAAGATCTCTAAAATCTATGCAGATGCGAATGGACTTGTCATGTTTAGAAACTGGGACAATATTTGAAATCCATTCAGCATAATCAATAGCTCTTATAAATCTTGCACTAAGGAGTTTTTCTAGTTTGGTTTTGATGAGAAGAGCTATGTGAGGATGCATTTTCCTCAATTTTTGTTTAACTAGTTTTATACCTAGAGCTATGGACAAGTGATGCATAATAAGATTAGTGTCCAATCCTAGCATGTCTAAATAAGTCCAAGCAAAATTATTCTTCTTTCTTTGTAAGAACTTGGTAAATGCTTCTCTTTCTTGAGTTGACAAAGATTGAACCAAATGTACTAATTATGGAGCCTCTTTTGTACTTAGATTAACTGAGTGTGTTGGCTCAACTAACACTGAAGATCTGTCTTGAAAATAACTTGGGAGATGATCAAGTACCTCATCCTTAGGTGCCTTAGAGAGGTTTTCACCCTTGGATACATCCTTTATTTTTACTTTTTTAGGTTCTGACACCGCCACATAGTGGTTTTTTCCATCAGAACTCTTATTCTTTTTTTCTTTTCTTTTTATTTTGTGACTAAGGTACTTGATATCTGGCTCTGTCATGCTTGTAGCTAGTTTTTTGGTGGAAGAGACTATGGGTTTAATGGCATTTAGGTAACAAGCTATCTCATAGTCATTCTAGAAAGTTAAGAGCTCAGGCTCTTGATAGTGTTGGGACCAATCAATGAGGTGAGGATGAGCAAGGGGTAAGTTGATGACTGGTTCAATGTTGTGAATATAGATAGGATCATCTCTGGTGATCACAGAGTTGGAGTCTGCCAAGTATCCTTCTAAGGTACCTAAATCAGGATTTATCCTATCAAGCGAAGCATCATCCACTAAAGCAACTTGTGGATTCGAATCCACTAATCCTACACATGGCTCGTTAGCTACCCCAAGATGGGAACTATAAGTATGGACAACATCAACGTCCATGTCAACTATAGAAGAATCTGAGAGAGACTCCCATTCATATTTGTGTGAATATATAGCTAAATCCCGACTGGGATGTTTACACCATGCATGTTTATGGTGCCTTGAGGTAGAGGCTCTAATGTCATTAAGAGTAACATCTCTCTCCATCAAGAAAGCAATATTCTTGTGTTGACACTCTCTAACAGGATCCTTTATGTCTTACTCCTCTTGTTCTATGTTTGCAGCTGTTGCATGTGCAATTGGATCATCTAAATCTCCCCAAAGGAGATTGGTGGAAGGTTCCCAATCTTCACACATGTCCTGTTAGTTTTCCAAATTGGGTGTATACTTTGTTTCATCCTCACTATCCATCTCACCAAGGATAGGAACAAAGTTCTTGATATCTTTTTCAAAACCTAAGCCAACCATTATTTTAGACCTATGCCCAAAAAGAACATGATTGAGAGGTTTATCTCTAGCATCTAACCGATGACTGAGAGGACCATGTCGTGGATAGCCCATGTTTTTAACAAGAGTATACCCTCTTCCATAAGCTTTAGGAGAGGGAGAGAAGTTCTCATTATGCATGTATTTGTCTTCTCTATAGATCTAGTCTTTGACAACTACCTCTTCTTTTTCATCTTGGGTGGGAACTGAGGACTCTACAAATGTGCCAAACAAAGTCATGGCTGAAGATGAAGGTCGCATCTCTTGTGAAGGTTTTCCATAAGACCTAGGTGAGATTGGCATATTTGTAAAGGAGTCAAGTTGATACCCCCCATACCAAGGTCCATGGTTTTGAACTTATCTTTGCATTGTTCTAGGGTTGCATTGAAATCTTTTGCTTCCTTGTTGAGAGGAACTTGAGTCCCAGCTAAAATTGCATTAACATATAATGTGCTATTCCCAGGTATGCAAACCTCTACTCCATTGTAGGGGAACTTGACACATTGGTGGTAGGTAGATGACACTGCTTGCATGTCATGAATCCATGGTCTACCAAGTAGGATATTGTATGCTAGAGGACTGACATCAATAATTTGGAACAAAATATCCTTTTCAACAGGACCAATCCTAACAGGAAGGATGACCAACCCCTTGGAACTTCTTTCAACCTCATCATAGGCTTTTATGGTAATCTTCCTTCGGGTATCAATGACTTCTTCATAATAGCCCAATATTTTCAACAAATGTAAAGAATAAATGTTGAGCCTAGCACCCCCATATATCAACACACGCTTGACATGGGTTTTGTGGATCATGACTTCAATGTGAAGGGAAAGATTATGTGGATGGCTCAAAGCTTTGTCGTCTTCTTTTGAAAATGTTAGGTAATGAGGGCTGGCAAGGTGGTTAACCATGTTTTGGAATTGGTCAACATCTATGTTGTTAGGGACATTTGCTACACGCAAAGCATCCTCAAGGATTTTTTTATGTCTTGGAGACAACTCTAAAACCTCAAAGATTGAAATCTAAGCTGGGGTTCGCTGCAATTGATCAACAAGGTTATAGTTCAATTTTGGATTAACCACTAATATTGAGGTAGCATTTTTGGAAGTCACAGGTTTTGGTTTATTGGCCTAACCTAAGTTGGGTCCTCTAATGACAACAAGACCTTGGCTTCTGGTAACAACATTAAGAGCTTGGGAAGACATCCTAGAGTTGGGACCTCTTAGCACCCAAATGAATCCTTCATCAAAGATAGGAGGAGAGTCATAACAATAGGGATCTTTTCCTCTCATTATGTTGACACTTTCCTCCATAACTTCAAGCATATTGACCACATTTTCAGCATATGTGTAGGTGTAGTTGATCGTAGCCTTGCCATCCTTAGATTTAGAGGTTTCCCCCTTCTCATACTTAGGCAAAGGCTCTTTAAATTCTTTGTGATCAACATTGGTGTTCAACCCATCTATCTGAAGCTTTCTAGTCTCAATTAGATCCTAGATGATATGCTTAAGCTTTCAACAATGTTTGATGTTGTGTCCAATGCCATTGTGGAATTTGCACAAAGCTTTCTCATCCCACCAATGTGGCTTAACATCAGGAATATGGTGCTTTGCATGATCTTGAGGATGTGCAAGATTGTTGGCAATAAGCATTTTGACAACATCCTCATAGGAATCACCAAGTTTTGAAAATTGACACCTCTCTTTCTTAGACCTTTCTTGGTACCTTGGTTTATGCTCTTGTTGGTTGGATGTATCGAGCTTCATGGCTTGAATTGTGCTAGACAAATGAAGGACACCTTGATCCTTGGGTTGAGAAGAGTCCACAACTCCGTCATTAACCACTTGCTTGTTTTTATTCCAATGCAAGTTTTTCCCTTTATCCTTATTAGCATTGTGGTTATTTTGACCATTGTTGTTGGTCAAAATTCCTTGCTTCTTCAAAACATCCTCAATTCTGCATGCAGTTTTGACCATGGTGCCAAAGGAATCAAAGACCATTTTCTGAACCTCGTACCACATCTCAGGAACTAAGTTGCTAATAAGAATGTAAATCTTCTCCTTTTCAAGAATGGTCCTAGAGTAGCAAGCACACTATCATCTCCATCTTTGCAAGAAAGCAACAAAGGATTCCCCTTGATTTTGTTTTAAGTTACATAGGTCCAACATAGTGACTGATCTTGACAAGTTGTATGCAAAATGTTGAACAAATCTGTGGACAAGTTCTTTGAAAGTTTTGATGGGAGGGGTTATGTTGGTAAACCACTCCATTACTTGACCTTTGAGACTCCTTGGAAACAACCTCATGAGATAGGAGTCATCTTGATGAAATTCAGAGCTCATGATGTATAATTGGTGCACATGGTCATGTGGGTCCCCATTTCCATCATATTTGTCATATTGGGGAATTTCCACCTTCCTAGGAAAATCCTTCATACTCACACTTCTGTCAAAAGGATTGAATCAAGGTTGAATGAGTTCTTGGGCACCATCATCTTTTCCATCATACTTTTTCATTTGTCTAATCTCTTCTTCTTGAGATGGATTTTACTTCTTGATCTTTCTATCCACATCAAAGTTGCAAGGAACCTTTGGCACCTTTATTGATCAATCTCTCTAGTAACTTGTCTTTATTTTTCTCTAGATACCTCTCCACATATTGTTGGAAGAGTGGTTCCTATTGCATCCTCATGAAGTCTTGAGAATCAAAACTTGAGTCACTACCTCCATGTTGGGAACCATGATGAGCTCATTGCAAGGGTTTTCTTAAGTTCCTAGAAGGGGTTTGTCTCCTATAGTGAGTATGTTGTGAAGTCCTTCTTCCTCTAGGACTAGGAGATCTTGAAGGGGTTCTTGAGTGCCAACTGCTTCATGGGGTTCCCAAGGGAGTAGATGGTGGAGAGTTTTTTCCACTATTGATACCCCTATTGTTGAATTGGGCATTAAGCTACTGGGCTAAAAGTCTATCTTGTTCCTCTTGAGAGGCTTTCCTTTGAAATTATAACAAAGCTTGTTGCTCTACCTCTAGGAGTCTAAATCTCTCCTCTTTTGCAGCTTGTTCATCCAAAAAGGCTTTCTTTTCATGTTCAATTATTTTGAGCCTTTCACCTGTATACCTTGAGGTTTTTTGGAGTGGAGAAGTTGGTCTCGAATGTTTGAACAAGTCATTAGCATATGCTGCATTCACATGAGCATCACAAGGTTCATTGTTCTGGTCTTTGTGTTATGACTATTCATCTGGGTGAGCTCATCTTGCATACCTTTAAGCCCTTTGATGGGCATCCAAATATATGGTATTGATAGGGGGTGATTCTAGTCGATTTTCATCACCAAATAGCATGTTATCTCTATGTCTCTGAAATATGTCATCAGGATTTTGATCCATTGCTTCCCTCTCCTTTCGAGTCATTGAGTAACTCATGTCCATATCTAAATGAGAAGGTGCTAAAGATATGGTCAACTCACTAGGATTGCTCTTAGGTTTAAACCAAACTTCAGACTCACTCCTAGGTTATTGGTCAAATACAGGCTCACTTCCTTTACATCTTTGGTGAGTTTGAACAAGGGGTAATTGGTTGAAGACTATCTAAGGTCATTTCCCTTGACCTACTTGATACCTTGTCATAACCGACATGAAAGAAAAAGCACTTGGTGATAAGATGACCCTAAGAAACATTGGTATCAAACTAGGATATTAAAAGTGTTCAATTGTCCAAATGAGAGATGGTGAGATAGAAAATTGTAAAAGGTGTAAATCAACACTGCCACAGAGGTGCCTAATCAACAGATAAGTATCCTAACACATATGGATCAGGAGGATGATTTTAACCAAGTTATATTTGATTGAAATTGATTTTGGGTGGAAGTGAATTGGACAAGAGACTACTAAGACTCTCCAAGTGTGTTATCAAAGAATCCAAAGGTTGGTCTTTTTCAACAAGAGTGATTTCTAATGCACTGATTCCAAGCAAGATACTTGTAAAATCAAAGGTTACTAATCAAAGGGTCAAAAAAAAAGAATCCCAAGTGCAAACATGCTTCCAATGATAGGACAAACAACCTAATTTGACCTGGATCAACCAAAAGAGACTGAAAATAGGACACTAATCAGTTTCAGATTGCAGATAACTGAGACAATAAAACAACTTTGTGCAATAGTTCTCAGGGTGACAGGGTGATACAATATTCCATAGCGACATTTCACAAGAAGTAGTGTGATATTTTCCAAGTGGTGCATGTGATATTATCCAGGCATGTAGTGCGATAGTTGTGCAGTATTGCACCATATTTGACTAGTCAGTGTATAAATCTCAGTTTTGAAGTTAATTGGTCAAAGTTTTAGTTTGGTATGTTGAATCTCTTGATTTTAAACACAGTAATAGTAGTAATCAGATAGGTTTTCAAATAGTAGGTGATCAAACATGTCATAAAACACTTGCACAAGGGAAAAAGAAACCTTGCCAAGACAAGCACTTGGGATATCAAAGTGAAAAATCCTATGAGCACTATCATGATGTTTGTTGTTCAAGAATGTTTATATGGGTAGATCAAAACAAGAACACTTCAAGCACTTACTAGCGTAAAAAAGACAAAGGCTCAATACTTAACAACTTGGCCCACACTTGATGTCCCATTGCCTCACACAAGGTGGTTGCCCACAATAGATATTGGTTTTGTCATGGAAGTGTCAATGACACAACCAAAGGAACACATATGGTGAGTAATCTTGGGGTGATCTAGGTTAGTCCACTAGGATCAATCCTTGCACCAAGATGTTAAGTGGAAAAATAGGGTAGCTTCTATCTATGGTTCTTAGTAAGGGCTTCCATTCATAATACCCCTCTTTCTCCCCAAAGGGACTCCTTACCTTGTGGCAAGTAATGAACCTTGCGACCACAAGAGTACCTTAATCATTCTTGCTTAGCATTTTCCTCATGGTCACAATCCCACAAGTACTCACACCAAATGAAGATAAGTACTACATCTACCAAGGTTTTGTGTCCTCAATAGCCTTGAGTTTATAGTGGGTCAGAATAGCTCTGTATTAGCTTGTCCCCACTTGGGTCATTCCTCTTGATTGCTCAAGAGTAGGCCCGCTAAAGGATCCTAAAATAAACAAAGAGTGGATTAAATTTTGAGGGTCAGGATTTCTGGTTCACCACAAGGGTGAAGAGCATACTCTCCTATCTCAAAAATCTTTCCCAAGCACACCAAGCAATGGTTCAATTACCCTCTTGTTTTCAAAATCTAAAAGTGGGTCAAGATTTTTTGTTCACCATAAGGGTGAAGAGCATACTTTCCTACCACCAAAAGACTCCTACAAAAAGATATTAAGTGCTTAGAAAAGAAAACAACTAGTATATGCCACACTTGAAAAAGAAAGCAATGAACAAGCACTTGATGGTTTTTATGCTTTGGGCAGCCCTACAAAATGGATTAGTAGCCCTTGTGTATTTGAAGCTTTGATATGCATTCTTTGATGGTTGTTTCTTTCTACATTTATTTCATCTCTATTTTCAATTTCTAATTGTTCCACTTTTACTTATGCCCTTCTTCTAGCAAACCTTTGCCTACCAACTTGATTGTGTGTTATTCTATGTTGTTTTGTTTGATTTTATGTCATTTGTTCTTGTTGACGTCTGCAAATCTCTCTTCGATATTGTCTTTGATATTCTCTTCTTTCCTCCTCTAATTAAAAGTTCAACCTTGGTCTCACCATAGCTAGTATGTGTACACTAAAATTGTTGTGCACTTCTCTAAGTCATTACTTCCAACAAAATCCATGAATGGGAAACCTTGAGAAAGCGACCTAGAGCTCGCTAGGCATGGAGTCACAAGGATATTTAGATTGCTCTTAGCTAGAGCTATGAAGCATATGACCTTGCTAGTAAACCACACAATTGGAGATTCAATGAGACAAGGGCAAGAATGCCAATATCTTCAAGGATCTTGATGAAAATTCAATGCAACTATGCTATAATGAAGAATGCAACTAAGCTATGAAAGGAAAATGAAAGTATAAAAATCCTTACTAATTAAGCTATGTGAGTTAATCTAAAGCATAAAGGAAACTAAGCTAGATGCCATGGAAGCTAAGATAAAATGCAAGAATGAAAGACTAAGAGCAATAAGATCTTCAAAGCTTCCAAAATCTCCAAGAAAACCTATAGCATAAGGTTAGTATTCAAAAGTGGGATCCTAAAATGAGAAGAGAGCTCTCCTTTTAAAGGAAATGAGAAAGAATGGACCATGGAGATTAAGAGGCAAAAGAGTTGATCAAGGGTGGAGCTTGAAAGAGGGATCAATCCTTGTGCACAAATCTCCTCCAATGAGAAATAAGAGTTGAATTTTGTGCCCCATGTGAGACAAAAAGGCCTTTTCTTCTTTTTATAAAATAAGAATAATGATTTATTTGTGCAACTTAGGATAAGGGGAAAAGTGGGGACTTTTTATTTAATAAAAGGGGAGGAAATTCCTTTTAATTAAATAAAGACTTAGGATAAAAATGGTTAATCCATAGAATATAATTGAATAAATGATAGAATTAGGATTTGATCAAGGAAATTGATTTAAAAATTACCAAGCATTGATTCAAGAAATTGATAAATTGAAGAATGGGGCCCAAAGTCTAGGTGACCATTTTAGGGTGCATACATTTGCCCCTGTTTGACTAATGTGAGGTCGATTTGGGATCACATGTAATCAAAGAATGGAATTGAAGTGTGAGATCAATTTTGGATCACAAAACAACCCAGATGTGTGTTCAATGGATGGAAACACATCAGGACAAAGATAAGCTGATTGAAAAAGACAAGGTCAACACCTCTATAAATAGGTAATTGTCAAGTCTCAAATAAGAGATAAGAATCTCAAGGTTCGATTGATAAAGCTGAATCAAGAATTGAAGTTTTATAGGTACTGCCCCCTCGTGATCAAAATCAAAATTAGGTAGAGGAGAAATAGTAAATTGATAAATTTGATCAAATCACTAGAAATCATAACCGAAGATGAAAGATGATAGAATAACCATTCAAGAAGTGAAGATATGCCCCAGTTTGACTAGGTTTGACTAAGAAAGATATAGGATAAAGATGAAGTCAAAACCTCAGAAAGACAAAGTAAAGGTGATGAATGAAAGACTAGAAAGTTTGAAAGAGATGGGGATGAAGACATGAAGATGCCCTAGCGAAGATCGAAGGATCAAACCTCAATCGGTCAGCTAACTGCGCAAAAGAAGGGGAAATTTTAAAATGAAATTTTGACCATCAAGATGAACTTAGATTTTGATTTCAATCCCAAAAATGGATCCAGGACGTTGATATTAGCCAGGGGTACAATTTTTGTGAAATTTTGAGATGTTTTGAAAATGGGGTCAAAAAGTCAAAAATCTATATAAGGGGTAAAAAGGTCATTTTCAAATTCATTTGTCTTATTGTGATATTGAGAATTTTGAGAGATCAAAGAGAGAAAATGGCCCAGCAAGCAGCGATTCCAGTCTATAAACATCGATTCAAGTGCGGTCGGTTGCACAATCGGCCTCCTCACTATGGTGCCATGGTATGTTTTCAAAAAAATTCACCTTTTGATTCATTTATGAGCTTATTTATGGCATTTAAAACATGTTTTTATTATTTTTGAATATTTGAAATTTTAGCCATGCGAAAGTTTGTATGATAGTTTTAAAGTATCACACACCTTTGATACTCTATATCATGCGATAGTTTGCGGGTCCACAAAGTATTGCATAACTGTTCAATCTAGTATCGCATGATATTGGATGAAATATCATGCGATCTTGTGTGAACTATCATACAGGAAAAGAGTATCGCATTGCTATTGAGGAAAGTATCACATGATACAATACAAAAAATAGTATCGCATGAGTGTAATAAGAAATATCACATGTTTTAAATTTGAACAATATGAAATGGGTCTAGATAATTTTTTCCATTTAATATTCCTTGTGCTGATTGTAGTCATCAATCATGATATGTTCTAATATGTGGTTTGGGGTTATGGCTTGCAGGAGGCTTTTTCAGCACTACTTATCAGTGCGCTGAGAGTGACCGGGTTAAGCTGTGTCAGGGATTTGGATAATCTAAGGAGAGATGACTTGATCAGCATGGGATTTAGGTTCTTGTTAGATATGCCCCATATTTGGGAAAATCATGGGTTACTGACTATGCTGGCTAAGAGATGGCACAGTGAGCACAATACCTTTCACTTTCCGATTGGAGAGGCCACTATTAGCTTTGAGGACATCTATTAGATCCTTCAAGTACCTAGCTACGGAGATCCGGTGAGTATAATCATGTTTCTAAATGTGCATAGATGTAAAGTTTGCATATGATGAAAACTGACATGATTTTTTTGTTGGCACAGGTATATTATGATCAGGATCTGACCGAGGGGTGATAGGCCATCCAGGGCATATTCTAGGATGTGACCATCATTGACATACATCTCAGCTGGGATCGGCTGATGGAGGAGTATGGTCATGATTTCTTGGTTCCATGCATAGTGTGCTCGATAGTAGCACATGCCCTCATTACTGATAGGAGTCAGAAGGGATTCACACTAGGCTGGGGTAGATTAGTTGTAGATTTTGTAGTACACCTGAGGTGGTTAGCATGGGGCCCAGTCATCTTGGTTGATATGTACCACGAGCTCCATGAGATAGTATACAGAGACATCAAGACATGGGCATGCGGTGCTATCTTAGCACAGGTATGTGCATGGGAGCACATTGCTGTTGTGCGCCCACATGCGTAGCCTAGGGAGTGGAGATGCCCCTATATATATAGGTACATGGGATTCATCAGCTAGTCCCATAACAGAGACCTCACATACTATAGGAGGCTCCTAGATGAGCTCATAGCTTTTGAGTGGAGATCATACAGGGCCTGTGAGCAGTGGAGTGACTGAGATTAGGAGTTGGGGTATATACTATGTAGCCAGCCACTATTAGGCTACCACTCTAAGATAGTTGAGAGATTTGTCATCACTTAGGTCTGGAGGCATTTTGGATGGTAGGAGAGGGTGGCAGTCGAGATGACCACTTATGCCAAGGCCAGTGATGAGGAGGGATAGGGATGGTTGCTGATGCTGGACTACCAGCAAGCAGCACAGGAGACTACAAGTATATGTAGGGAGCCATGAGATTACCTTCTCGATATGGTAGATGCAGGTGTAGATGAAGCCTATAGGGTAAAGTGGTGGAGATGACCATTCCCACATTTTACTATTCCAGATGCATAGCCACCAACATAGGGTGATGAGGGAGATGATGGGGATGATGGCAGAGATGGAGGAGGGAGGAGAGGAGAGAGAGGATAGGGATCGATATCTGGTGGCTAGAGATGGTCACAGAGGCATAGATTAGTGAGCCCTAAGGAGGATGATGAGGTGAGACTAGTTCACCGATGGGTGGATGTAGGGGAGCAACCTATGGATAGGGGAGGAGAGGATCTTAGAGCTAGAGTGTAGGCCTTAGAGGCTAAGATTCAGTAGTTGAAGATCACTATTGTTGTGTGAGATCAATAGTTAGCAGATGCACGAGCCAAGATAGATTGACAGGAGCGGGTAGCATAGGCCGATGCTGTAGAGATCTGGAGAGAGGTAGCACGAGCTGCATATTATCATGGTTTATACATACAAGCCGTACCCTTAGCACATCGAGTGCCACTCGACTCAGAGAGGGCTGGAAGATTAGATATGGCAGGGGACAGGATGGGACCCCCACCTTGACCGCCACCACCTCCAGATGATGGGGAGAGTTAGTCCTACATCTAGGGCTTAGATGTTTAGACATATCTTTTGAGACTTCATCCAAATTTTGGGATCTCACATTGTACTTTGTATCATGACTTATATATATGAGATTATTGGATTTTTGATGTATCTATGTACTTGTCTCACTTATGATGGATGTTTTAGTTTTATTGTCTTATTATATTGCTCAAATGTATGATGTACATGTTATAAATGCTCATGTATAATCTCTCTCATAGATGTATGTTTAGTTCTCATATGATGGTATAGACTCATGTTTCTGAAAATGATCTCTTTGTTGATATAGATATGGTGATAAGATTAACCCCTTGTGATGACAGGAAAATGATGTCATGGAAAAGACAAAGAGTGAAAGATATGATTGAGAAGAAGTGAAAGGTGAGCGTAGTTGACCGACAAGTATGTGAAAGATGAAAGGAGAGCTCTCTCTATATGCAAGGTGCAAAACTAATCTAACATGAACCTAAGAATGCAAGCTACTATGCAAAGTGGTTTACTTGCAAGGTCACAATGCTATTAGTCTCTAATAATCATCATTCAACTTTATTGGTAGCATGGCAAGATCATACAATACACACTAGTATGACTATGGGTATATGACTATGATCTATATCAGATAAAATGTGGGAATCCCACCTAGGCATCAAAGACATGTAGGTCAAGATGACTAGTGCAGTGAAGTTCCCTAAGTTTTATTATAGCAAGATTATACTCACATTAAGACACAAGGAAAGTCAAGATGGCTATAAGTATGCAATTGTGAAAAATAGTCAAGGATAATACCTTGTAGGTCCTAGTGTCAAGCGGAACAAGCATGAATGCTCATGACAATAAGGACTAACAAGATATACCCACAAGTAGAAAAAGAAATAAAATATGTCCGCATGCCCCCAGTCTTCTAGCTCGGCATCATTGAAGACTATTTAGGGATAAAACACTCATCAAAGAAATCATCATAGATAGCACACAAAGAAATAAAGTCAAACAAGTCTTAGCGAGTCGAGTATTTAAGTGCGTGTGTGTCGGTCATAGAGTCAATCTTTGAGTATCTCATCTACCAGTGAGAAATATCACATCATTCTAGACCGCGGTTAGGATATCTGATAAGTGTTGAGAAACACTTGACACTAGGGAAGTGTTGAAAAACATAGTTGGGGTGGTGTTGAAAAAAAACACCGTTTGTAAGGTGTCCTAAAGACCAACACATCCAAGAGACCAAAGCTAACATAGTTATGCGCCCTAGACAAAGACAAAGACCAAATCCAAACCAAGGAAACAAGGATAAGGCATGATGGAGAAAGGATAAGTGTTGAGGATGAGTGCTGAGAAACAAGGGTGCAAAGGCCTCAAGTAGTGCCTATTTCTAGGTTTTCACCACTTGACAAATTTTCTAATTTTTTCAATTTTTTTAAATTTTTTTTTTGTAATTTTTTTAGGACTTTATATGCTTTTTAGGATTTTTTCAGCATCATATATGAATTTTTTTGGAATTTTTTCAGGATCAATAAAATATATACAAGGGATGCCCCTAGAAAAAATAGGCATCATGGTTAGAACTTCTTCGGGTGCAAGACATTGATAGGATTAGGGAGTTGCTCTCCCTCTTCATCAGATAACAAATAAGCACTTGTCCCAAAAGTTGTAGTAATGATGTATGGTCCAAGCCAATTAGGTTCCAATTTTCCCTTTTGTTCTCTATGTTGTTGGTTCTTAGGATTTTCTTGTAGGACAAGATCTCCCACTTGGAATTCTCTAGGGTGAACCTTTTTGTTGAATGCTTTGGACATACGCTTTTGGTAGACCCTCATGTGGTCAAATGATGCTTGATGCTTCTCATCTAGAAGTTCTAACTCTTGCAATCTCATGGCGCGGTAGTCTTCATCCATAACTAGACCTTTGAGGGAAACTCTAAGTGAAGGAATTTCCACCTCTAAAGGTAACTCTACTTCAGCACCATAAGTCAGGGAAAAAGGAGTAGCCCCAATTGGAGTATGAATACTCATTCTATAAGCCCATAAGGCTGGATTTGTTTGTAGTTGCCAATCTCTACCATTCTTGTGAACTGTTCTATGGAGAATTTTAAGAATGGTCTTATTAGAAGCCTCTGCTTGTCCATATACTTGCAGGAAGTAAATGGAGGACCAATGCTATTTTATCTTGAACTTCTTGTAGAGTTGCTTAAGGTCCTTATTTTTAAACTGACCTCCATTGTTAGTGATTATCTCTGAAGGCATTCCATATCGATAGATGATATGGTTCAAAATGAATAGGGAAACTAGTTTGCCTGAAGCAACAGAAAGTGGAACAACCTCCACCCATTTGGTAAAGTAGTCAGTAGTAGTGATGATGAATTTGTGTCCACCTGATGAGTTGGGATGAATCTGCCCAACAAGATCAAAGGCCCAACGTTGAAATGGCCAATGAGATATGGATGGAATAAGCTCCCTACCTAGAGCATGTATCAGGTTCCCATGTTTTTGACACTTTTCATAGGATTTGGCAAAAGCTACTACATCCATTTTCATTGTAGGCCAATGGTACCCCACCCTAAGTAACCTTTGGGCCATGGAAAGACCATTGGAATGTCCCCCACAAATGCCCTCATGAATGTCAGCTAACGCTTGATTGGATTCATCCTTTTCTAAGCACCTAAGAAGTGTCCCATCTAAACCCCTCCTATATAGATCACCAAAGATAAGGGTATGGTAGGAGGCATTTCAGGTTAGGTTTCTTCATTTAGAGTGGTTGAAGGTTTTATGAATAATTCCATCAAGAAGATATGAGTAAATGGCACCATAGCGGGATGACTCATGGCCAACAAGGGTACAAATGACTTGGCTTTCTTGGGAGTCATAAATATGATAGTGTAGCTCTTGCACTAGGAATTCAAATTTGGATTCATGTTTTTCTAGCTAAAGGAGTGAAGCCAATGTAGCCATAACATTAGCTGCTTTGTTCTCTACTCTAGGGACTTGTTGAAATGTGACAAATGTGAAATATTGTCTCAATGAATCAACCATTTTCTTGTAGGGTACCAATTTTTCATCCTTTGTTTGATAGTCTTCATTAACTTGGTTGATTATCAATTATGAATCCCCATAAATGTGCAGCTCTGTGATTCTCCATTCTATGGCCATTTTTAGTCCATTTGTCAAAGCTTCATATTCAAGAATGCTATTTGTGCATGGGAACAATAGTTTGTAGGACTTAGGAATTATGTACCCATGAGGAGAAACAAACAACATTCCATCTCCTGAACCATTCTGCATAAAAGAGCCATCAAAGAACATCTTCCATGTTCTCTGAGTCATGTACAGTAGGTGCTCATCTGGAAATTCAACTTGAATAGGCATGCTATCTTGAATTGGGAAATCAGCCAATTGATTTGCAATGGCTTGTCCTTTTATAGCTTTACGCTCAACATTAAACAAATTGAAAAAAAAATTCAAAATTTAAATGAGAATATATAATACAATCCCTAAAAGTAACCTTAATTTTCAATGTATCCCAAAAAACTAACCTAACCTAGGGACTACCTATATGAAAATTAATATGAATCTATAAATTAAACTACTTGTTGAGCATTGTTTTTACACGAGACAATGGCTAGGAATTTGTGTGATAAAATTGCCCTCTTGGAAGAATGATGTAAATAAATCTCAAGGTTCCTTCTGGGTTGGGTCTCAACCGCTTAGATATCTCAATTTAAGATAAATGTGAATCTGTTCACAAGGAGGCCTTTGTTGGTTCGATCTCGAAGGGACTACAAAATAATGTTAAAACACAAACAATATTTCTTTGTTTTTTGTATTTTTTGGATCTTTAAATGAAAGTAATTTAAATCTAATTTAATCTATTATGACTGATTTTGTAAACAAAGGAGAAAAGTAATGAGAATAAGGTGACAATAATTTAAAATGAAATTGCATAAAGTAAACTAATGGACATAAACCAATGCTACGTTGCTTTGCGAATTAAAGTACCAGGAAGATGGAGAAAACCCACAAAATAAAGATTTGAATGGATCACAATCACAGTTAGGCAGATGTAATCATCAACAGAAATAAATGCAGATGTAAGATATATAAAAATTCATTAGATCAGGAAGCCACTGCGAATGTGTGCACACATGAGACAAATTTATCTTGAAGCACCGGAGAATAATCTTCCCAATGATTCGTCACAAAAAAGCAATGCAGTAATGATAAACACCTGAATAATAGAATCGTAAATCAAAATCACCATACAATCAATTGAATCTTTGAAATAAATGAACAAGAAAACACACATTCATCAATTTCACAAAGATAACAGAAAATATCACACCACGATTGAAGCACCAATTGTAAGTATTGTATTGCAATAATAACCCAACCTTAATTACATTATTTTCGTACAATTTATAAAGATGTGCTCTTTAGGGAAAGGAATTTTGTAGCTAGGGTTTTAACTTCCCATGAAACTTGAAAATAAATCTAAACTAGAGTTTACATGAGAAGAAACTATCCCTAAAACAAGTCTAAACTACTTAGCATGGATTAAACCTTGTGCATTACAATTTGGGAGAAAAATATGCATTAAACAACTCAAAATAAATTCTATAACTTCTCCATTTCCATGCATGTTCTTCTTTGAAAACTTGGAGTTGTTCTCTTTATTCCTTATTTTAGCTCTTCTTTGTAAACCCAACTGAAAGATATCCCCAAATCATGCAGAAACGACCCCATAGAAGTGATCAATTTGACTAAAAATCAATTGTAGAAACTAGAAGGTGTTGGTGGTGACGGCCCAAAAATTTCAGACCCCGACCCTTACTCTGAAAAAATGAATTTGAAAAAAATGGCTAAGTGTTGAATAAGATTTTTACAAGTTTTGGACTTTTAGAGGCCAAAAAAATAGAAAGGCCAAAAGGCCGAAAATCTCAAAGCTCAAAATTGGCCAAGTCCACAAAAAGTTTTTCTTCATACAAAAATTGGCTAAGTCCAAAACTGGGCACTTAGTGACTTGGGAGGATTTCTAGATGCACCTTATAGCGCCTTTCCATGATCTCCTGTATCTCTTCAAAATCCACCATCTTGATGCCTTTTAGGAATTCTTGTTGTTTTTCTTGGAAGGTGACCAATTAATTGGAAAATCCTCTTATTTCCTCTTCCCGAGCCAACATATTTGGCATCTCCTCCTTCTGATAAAACATCTATTGTAGTTCCTCCTTTGTTCTAAATCCATTAAAGATATCCAAGTATTGATTTAAAATATATTTATTGGGATGCATTGTTTGCTCATCATCCCCATCGTAGAGGTCTAGGTCTAAGCCTCCAAAAAACTCATCCATTTTCTCAATCCAGAGCATCCCTTTGTCTCTTTTCTTATAAATTTTTCCAAGGCACTTTTGGTAAACCTTTAAAGCTTCAATAATGTCCTTGATCCATTCTTCAAAACTATCAAGTTCTGACCTTTCATATATCTTTTCCAATATTTGAAAGTGCTACTTCCTTATTCCTACGAGATCATCAAGAGCCTTCTGCCATTTTAGAATCTTCTCTTTGAGGCCATCTTCTTCACACATCATATCTACTAATTTAGAAATCTCCTTAATAATCCCCCTAAAGGGTCTCAAAATTATTTTGAGAGAAGTTTTGGCAAAATCCTCAAAATCAGCCTTCTAGTCGGAACATGCATGAATGAAAGAATGTGGAATATCTGCCAGTAGCTCAGAAGCACCACTTCTCTCCAAAATATCATGTAATGAGGCCTCAGGGTTATTTGGGTCAATGGGACCCACCATTTTTAGAATGAATCCCTTCATAGCCTCATTTTGCTCCATCAAGGCTTTTATTTTCTCTTCATCTTTATCCATGAAGCCTAAGGCATGCTTCAATCCTAGCGTAGCTAGTGTTTTACTTCATTCTCTTGTCAGATCTCATAGGTCTACCTCTTCAAGAGTATAATCTTTAGGAGTGATCTCATCCATACTAATATTCATTGTAGGTACAACTACCTATGCCTTCCACCTGCCCCTTTGATCTTGTGTTACATAAGATAGGGTCCTTGCCCAACCACTAGATTCTGCCTAGTGGAATGCTCATCCAAGCACTGACATGTCTGTGTCCTCTTCATCTATGTAGACCCTCATCCTTGGTTTTATTTCTTTTTTGAACCAAGTGGGTTTGGAGAAGGCATTGATTGGCTCATATGGTGTGACTAAATTGGAGGTTGGAGATCTGTGTTCTTGCTCAAGTTCCACCTCTATCTCCTCATATCTTACCTCTTCCTGTCCCACTAATACTTGTTATTCCTCTACATTCTACTCTCCTCCTCCTCTTATGGTCTATTATTCTCCTCCTATCTACCCCTTCAACCTAGTCTGTTCCTTTGACTAAACCTCTTTTAAAGTTTCCTTTTTTGGCCCTTGAGGTCCTTGCAAAATAGTCTCAATATGAGACGATGGAGGAGTAGGTGCTGATGGAGTAGGGTTATGTTCAGTGGGCATGGGAGAAAGAGGAGGAGTAGGTGAAGGCATCCGTATATTTGAAGGAGGTGGAGTAGGCATGGGAATATGAGTAGATGGGGGTTATGATGGAAACTAACTAGTTTGAGCTTGTGGTGGAAGTGTAGTAGTAGAAGGTGGATTAGCTGGGATCTATGATGGAAGTGAAGTGGTAGGAGGTGGATTGGTTGGGATCTATGGTGGAATTGAAGTGGTAGGAGGTGGATTGGTTGGGATCTCTGGTGGAAGTGAAGTAATAGGCAGTGGCAGAACTAGAGCTTGTTGAGTTGGAGGGATTGGAGCTCCAATGTCCTCCTCTGAAGTAACCCCCATGGTAGAGTCCTTCTTAGATTTAGTGGTCTCTCCTTGAACTTTGTTCACCACTTCCTTGATTGATTCTTGGGATTTTGGTTGAACCTCTTCTCCTACATTATCCAAAGGATTTGTAGCTATGAGTTGCATTGGGAGGGATGTGAATGAAAATGAGAATTGTTGCTTTGTGGAAGGTCCCTCTACCATAATTTTTTGTTCAGCCTCTTTGAAACCACAAAGACCCTCAAAGTCAAATATGTCAAATTCATGATCACCTAGAGCATCCATTGGGTTTAATAGCTCTCTTTGGGCTCCCTCTTCTAGATCTACTGGTACATTCTCTTCTTGCAAATTCCTTCTCTTTAAGAATCTCACAGATCGAGTCCTTCAATTGAGAGGTATTTCATCCTCATCATCTTCTCCAACTTCCTCATCTTCCTCCAAGACAGTCTCCATATGAGAATGTGCTGAGGTTATTTTCCTCTTGTACACATGTACTTTGATAACCCCTGTAGGCCTAGGTCTGGTTACCTTCATACTTGGTTCCTTCTTGGGTGCACTTGGTGGTTCTAGACTGCTTGAAGTTGGAGCATCATATGGCTCTATACTTCCATTCATCCTAGTCTTTGGACATTTAGACTAAGGATTTGACCTATATGTAGCTAGGCGCTCATGCCTGTATACAGTTTCTGGCCTTAGCAACACAAATTTTTTGAATTGTGGCATCAAGACTTTTTCCCCTTTCTTCTTCTTCTCTCTTGAAGGTTGAGCTTGTTATTGTTTCATGGGTACAAGGTCCATTTGAAATGGATAGGAAATCCATGATTTTGTTACCTTGATGACATGGTGGGATTTAAAGTTAATGTCATCATTTTCATCCCTGTCTACCTTAGCCTTGAGGATAGCCCTAGTGTAAATCTTGTCTTGGTTATAGATAGGATCCAAGACATCTTCTAAATCAACCTCCTTCACCTTCTGAGGTATATGCAATAGTAGGGCACTCTGTGCCAATTTCAAGCTCATCCAGAAGTAGTCACAGATTCTTACCTCATAGTCATTTGTGTAGTTTATCTAGTGATCCTTAATATGAGGTTGATGCATATAGTGTCTTCCCATTATATGGCTATAGGTGCCAATGGGGTCGAACCTAGTCCTTATCAACTTGAAGTTTTGTAGTGGGCACTCATCCCACTTGGAAGATAGAGATTTACAAATCTTCATATCTTGTAGAAAATGGGGTCCTATCAAGATAGCAAAGTCCCAACAATGCTTCTTCATGTGTCTGATGTTCTCACGAGCATCTGATAACTGCCTAGCCATCTCTAATAAAATGATCCTATCTAAAGGATACCTGGGAAATGTTTTGGGAGTGAGAATTCTCCCTACCACCTTGATGTACATGAAGGTTTTGAATTGAATATAAAATTCCCCTAGGGCCTTCACCTTTGCTGCAACCTCCTTTGAAAACCTTTTAGCATAATCACCTTCTATCAAGCAGATGATGGTAAATACAAAGGCATCATTCACGATATGATATTCTAAGCTATCTTCCATGAGATGTTCTTTCTTAGCCAATTGGGGATATACTATGAATGACCAAGCATTTGGTTCACCCATAGCCTCGACCTTTACCAAACTTGGGTACACTTCTCTTGCAACTAGTAGATACACAATATATGAAGTCATGTAGAAGTAGGGGTTGTTCTTAACTATGATTAATTGCTAGTTGAGAGTGTCACTAAGGATTGATGCCCAGTTAAACCTTTATTTCCTCTTCTTTATCCTTTCAATGAGGAGGATCATCCATGACTCTAATTGAATTGGCTTTTGTAGCCCATACACCCGTCTGATCATAGTGATGGCTACATGGATGTCTTCTTTCATGTATCCCCTCCTCATATCTATTTTGTGCAATTTGTTTTTTGGTAGAGGTTGTATCAGATATTCAGTATTCACAATCTCATGCATCAATTGAATGTCCTTATTATTGAATTTGATGCCCTTATCAATAAAAAATCCATAGAACCTATCTATCTCTTTGGGAAAGTGGAAGATGTCTTCAATATTATATGATTTGAGGTCTAGTACCACCTCTCCCATGTTGTTATTTACCAGCCTTTCATCTAGTACATAGTGGTTTGCTAGCATGACTATCAAATCTAAAGAGAGGATAGACACGGGGTGTGCTACTGCATTCACTAGTGAATAGTAAACTAATGAAGTACAGTCCTTAGATCTTCCCACCATTGGGCACACTTCATGAAGTAGTCATTCCAACTAACATTCCCAATGTATGTCTATGATTTTGGCATGTAGGTTTCCCACTTTGGAGGGTGCATGTTAACCCTTCAATTAGTATTTAATTGCAGGGGAGTTCACCTTTTCTGACATTCTATAAAAGAACAAAAGGACATGAATTAGTAACATATACTTGAGATTAGGAAAAAAGTACTAATGAGGAAGAAAAGCATGAAAAAACCAAAAATCCCAAAAAAAACAAGCCTAAAGGCTTAAGAATGCAGTGTCGACATTTCAGACTCCAAAAAGATATGTTCACTCTGAAATACTAAAACAATGAAAAAGCCATCATGTAGTTAGAGCTTTGGCCTTTCAGAGGGGAAAGAATCAAGGAGTTTTTAGTGTCTAAAACACAAAATAAAGGTGAGGTCCAAAGGAGTTTTCTTCTGGATAAATGTCAGATTTCAGCACTTTGGAGTGTGAAAGATTGAGGGGGTTGAAAGTCTGAAAGTCCGAAAAGTGGAGTTAGGCAAAAACTAAGGGGGCTGATTTTTCAGCACTTTCAGAGTGTGAAAGTGTGAAAAATTTAGGGCCGACCAGCTTGAAGAGGGAAAAAAAGGTTGCAAAGAAAGATTGAATTGAGTTTGACCATGAACTCGATGCTAAGGGGTCCAAGGGGAGAACCTTGCGATCTTGAAGCGATGCAAAAACAAACCTAAAACCCTAACCCTAATTAAAACCATAGAAAAACTAAAGAAACCCACAAGAAAAAAACAAAGCAAAAGAGGACAATGAAGCCTACCCCAACAAGCACTAGAGATCCAAAAGAAATGAAGAAACAGGGTGATCAAACAACAAGAACACAACTGGACACAAAGAGTGCTAAAAAAGTTCCAAAAATGAGATAGAAAGAAAACACAAGTGACCAAAAGGGCTCTCTCCCTCTGCCTCATATAAGCTTCCAGTGGGGGTGACGTTAGCCACCTTGACCTGTCAACCTTTTAGACTTTCGAAAGTTTTGGACCTCCAAAAGGCCGAAATGCCAAAAGGCCAATTCCTGGTTAGGGAAATCAAACTTTCGGTGTTTTGAACCTTCGAAAGGATAAAAGCCGAAAAATGCAAAACAAGGTTCTTTAATTGGTAGGCATAAGGCACTTTTGGACCTTCAAACTTTTCACACCTAGAGAACATCAAAAGTTCGAAAGGCTGAAACTCGACTAAAAAACTTAAAAGATAGTCCCTGACAAAGGACTAACTGATAGATAGAACTTGAAAACAAGCCAAAAGAATGGGGCTCCTTGTCCAAGTGGCCTAAAAAGGGGAGCATGGTTGTGGAACCACAACACTACTTAATGAAACTAACTATTTAAATCACTATATTGAAATGGTCATTAATATGGCGACATTACCCTCCACATCAAAACTATATATATATATATATATATATATATATATATATATATATATATATATATATATATATATATATATATATATTCTTTAACACTACTTCTTAGGTGATACAATATACCTAAGAAGTAGTGTTAAAGAATATATATATATATATATATATATATATATATCACCTAAGAAGTAGTGTTAAAGAACATAAAGCTAGCTAAATATTCAACAATACAAACTAGATAAAAACTTATGAGAAGGCCTACAAATGAAAGCAAAACATCAAAGAAGCATGCAAACCTTCAAGCTTCCAAAAGCTCCAAAATGTAGTTGGGTTTGTCCAAGGTTGGATGTGTGCTCATAAAATTTGCTCAAGCTTCAATGGGTGAATGGAAAATTTGTCATTATGAGGTTGTATTTGATTTTTGGCTCTCAAATGGGCATTATAATAATCCATGAAAAGTGGATCATTTTGAAGGAAAAGAGCCTTCAATTTATAGGCAAGAGGATGGTTGAATGGATGGTTGAGATGCAAAGATGAGGAAGGGTCAAGATGTATCCAAGAGAGAGCACATGGATTTGCTTTCTTAAATACATAGCATTGTGAAAAGTGTCACAATGAGGGAGCTTGAGAGGAGAGGTCAAATATTTGAGGAATGTGACCATTTTGGGAAGAGGGATGGGGGAAAAAGATATAAGAGGGAGATGGAGTGTGTAAGAGAATTCAAGATTGACATGAGGTTTGGGGGTTGGGAGATGTGAGGATGTGATAGAATAGTTGACTTGGGTTGGGTTAGGATTTCTTAATCCATGGATTACGATTGTGCAAATGTTTAGGGGGTGATTAGGCTTGGATTAGGAGGCAAGTGGGAGATTTATGATGATGTGATGAGAGGAGATAGAATGAGTGGAGGGTTGTATTAGCTAATCATGGGTCATTAGATAATTAAGAGTGATTAGCATGTGTGAATGGGCTGGGTTGAGTAGGAACTCAAGGTTAGGTTGTTGGGATTGGTTAGGTTAGGGGTTAAAGTTAGGAGCCATGTTCTCAAATTAGATTGAATGGTTTATTTAAATCCAAAATAGGGAGAAAGGGGGTTTTATGAATTAATTTAAATAAATGGACATATTTATTTAAATTAATAGAGGAAGAGGGTTTTAATTAATTATCAGACTATAGGTTGTCATTTAGATAATTAATTGGACTATAGTTCATTAATTAAATTAATCAACTAGGGGATGACATAAATCAATTAAATAATTAATATTTAATTAATAAATTCCTTAGGAGAGAACTAAATAAGATTACCTAATTGTGTAATCAGATTTATGTGTCTACATTTTTCTCCTCTTTGAGATGGTGTTACATAGAGCATCATTTCAAAGAAAAGTAAAACATAGGGCTAGAAAGAAAATGGTTGAATTGGAAAAAGGTGCCCTAGTTAATTAGAAGAGTAACTAGGAGAAAGGATTGATAGGAGATGAGGATGCGGATGCTCCCTCAAGAGGATGGGTGGGTTGAAGAGAACACAAGCATACTCTCAAAATGGATGAGAGGATGCATGTAGGATGAGTAAATGATGAGCGGATGGAGAGTTAAGAATCTTGAGCCAGCACCTCCCAAAAGGGAGATGTCATGTAGTGACACTTATTTTGATATAGAAATATCCAAGACCTACCAAGGTTACTAGGAACTCAAGGCCTTGTCAAAGATGTTGCACAAGACTGACACAACATGCATACATGAGTCTCAGAAGATTCAAGGTGGAAACGATGTCGGGTAACCCACAAAAAAGTGATATTTCCCAAGTGCACCATGCAACCACAAAGGATTACATGTTTGAATATGCAAGGGTCATATTCGACTGACTCTCAAACAAAAAAGATCAAGAACTTGCCCCAAGTTCCACCATTCATAGCGCACCATGATATAAAGGATTGTGGCGATCATGAGGAGGCAGACTAAGGAAGCTCAAGATAAAAGATAAACAAAGATCCAAAAGGACCAGAAAAATAAAAAATATCTCACAAACTCTTTTTCTATAAAAAGTTTGATGGATGATGACTGGTTTGAATGGTCTGATATGAGGAAGGATACATCCTACAAAAATCAATGGTGGATTGATAGACTAGGATTCCTATGACAAGAGACAAGTGAGACACTCGAACCTCAAAGGGACTAGGGGATGATTGCTGAAGCACTTAGCTAGATAGGGACAAAGGTCATGATGATGCAAGGACTGACTGACATAAAAGGATGGGACCTAAGTAAACATAGTACAAATGAGCCTAGGTGGAGACACAACTGAAGCTATGTACAAGACACAAGCTACAAGATGTATAGGAGATTGGGGATGAAGGAAATGATGCAAAGATGGGCATGATGATGGCCCAATTGATATGGAAAGCCAAGATGGATTGATGGTGGGTAGGGTGATAATATATTGGGAAGGATGCATCCCAATGATGATGATTGGATTATGATCAAGGCTTGTAACAAGACTAAGGATGTGATTGGATAAATTGATTTATATTTGGGTTTGGATAGCTTAGAAGATATGGATAGGATTTGCATATGATGGTAGATTTCTAGTAGCATTGGGATATGAATGGATGGCATTGGATTGTATGTGGGGTAGCCTAGCTGAGATAGATACCAATAATAAGGGAAGTATTAGGTGATGGAAAGATGGATGAGATGCTTAGGGATGAGGAGATGGAAGCATGTGTAGAGAAGGATGATGGATTAAAGGTTTTGGGTGGAAGAATGGAGGAATAAGGATTGGGAGATGAAAGGATTGGGAATAAAGATGGAAATGATATAAGGATGGGGAGATAGAAAGATGGATGTGATAAGGATGGATGAAAGGATTTAGATGGGAGAATGAAAGAAGATAAGGATTGGGAGATGGAAACATGGATGTGATAAGGATGGATGAAAGAAGTTGGATGGGGGAATGGAAGAAGATAAGGATTGGGAAATGGAAATATGGATGTGATAAGGATGGATGGAAGGATTTGGATAGGGGAATGGAAGAAGATAAGGATTGGGAGATGGAAATAGGGATGTGATAAGGATGGATGGAAGAATTTGGATGGGGGAATGGAATAAGATAAGGATTGCGAGATGAAAGGATTAGGGATAAAGATGGAAATGATGCAAGGATGGGGACATGGAAAGATGGATGCGATAAGATCTCCAAGGAATATGTCACCAAGGAATAAGATGCCCCCACTTAGGACAATTCATACATTTAGAGGCATTTAGAGGGTTATTATATGATGGAAGATTTGATGACAAGATGATGAGGAAGGTAGATGGAAGCTAGGATAATTGGTGAAAAGGAGGGGAGATAGAGGATACCATGATGGGAGGATTAGGTTGAAAAAGGTAGGTGGATGGATTATATGGAAGGAAGGAAGGATAGGTGAATAAAGGATAGGTGGATAAAATTTGTGATGGGGACAATGGATGTAAAAAGGTGCCCAAATGCATGTTTATTTCAAGGTGGCCTTTATTTTTTATCAAGATCCAAAGGAGGATGGAGGAGGTGAAATGGCTATGAGAATAAAATGGGATGGAGGAGGTGATGGATAGGATATTCTAGAAGGAATTGTCCCAATTACACAGACAAACTGGATGAAGGGATTACACATGATGCCTGTTTGCTAGGTTTTCATCATGGTACTTGCCCAAGGCACTTGTTTGCCAAGTTTTCACCATCGGACAATTATTTCTCTTTTCTTTTCTATTTTTGATATATATATATTTATTTATTTTGACTTTTTAAAAAAATAATTGATTTTTTTGAATGGATGTTGGTACAGTCTTATTTTGGATGAGTGGCTTATGAAAAGGCATAGATGAGGTGGTTGTGATGGAGAAGATGTGTTGGGTGAGAGATATGGTGGTAGAAAGTGTTTAGATGGAATGATGGACATTAAGCATGATAGGGGGATGTTTTCAGGACCAACATTGGCTTATGTTGTGAGGTGGGTGGATGGAGCGGATGAGAAGTGAAAGGTACATCATGTGGATATGATGGAGGAGTTATGGTAGGTAGTTTTGGGACACAAGGACCCAAAATGGAGCTAGGAGATGGAGGAGGGGAATGATTAGCTGGTGGAATAGAAACTTTGGATGCCATTGTGGATGTTTCTTTTAGATGCATTGCATCTTTTTGCTTTGGGATCTACATAGTTTTTTCTTTTGCTTTGGTGGGCCTTTGTGGCCTTTGGGACTTGGTTCATTTTTTGATTGGATTTTTCCTTGATTGAGCATGTATTTTGAAGTAGACATGATAATATTTAGATTGTTTTGGATAGTTATCTTTATGCATTTTTGATATGGCATCTAAATTGCTATGGGGAGAGTGTGGGGGATCATGAGAAGTTGGATGAGATGGAGAAGATATGGATGGAGAGATGGAAGGAGATTGGTGGATAGGAGATGTGGGAATGTGCCTTTGTTGATCCTAATTGGAAATGTAAAGGGTGTCATTTTTATGGTGGGTTTTAGGGATATGGGATTGGTGGATGAAGGATTGAGTAGGATAAGATGGGGGATGATATTTTGGGACATATGGGCCCAAAATGGATTTGGTATGTGGAGGATATGTGAAGGTATATTTTGGGATATAAGGACCCAAAATGGATTTAGAGGATGAAGGAGGAATGTGATAGGTCATTTTGGGTTGTAATTATAGAGGAGGAGGAATGATGTTATATGTTTTGGAGGAACAATAGGAAGATGTGATGGTGTTTTTGGAAGGATTATTTAATTTGGCTTTAGTTGTATCGATATTTTTGGAGGAAGTGTCTTTAGATGTGTGACCAATACCACATGATCATGGATGTTTTTTTGTCCTGGATAGGCTCTAGAGTTCCTTGTTCATGGGTGCATAAGCCCTTACCTTGATAATTCCATTTCTTGAGCATTTTATCCAAGCAAGGAACTTCTTACTTGGGGAATAGGATAAATATCCAGTATTAGGTGTCGTGGTGGAAGACATGAAACTTGTTTCTTCTACTTCAAGTGGGCCGCCATTGACAAATGTAAGTGGACCAAGGGGATAGACTAATGGCAATGGGATAGGTGTTAGAGGATCATGAAGTGGAAGGAATGAAATGATATGATCTTCAATGGGATTGGGAGATGGTAATGGATCTTGAGATGGAGGAGTGGATGGAAGTGATGGATCATGTAATGGAGGAAGTGGGATGGTAGGATCTTGAGTTGGAGTTATGGATGTCAATGGATCATGAGATGGAGTGGGTGATGAAAATGGATTATATAATGGAGGAAGTGAAATGGTAGGATCTTGATTTAGGTTGATAGATACTTCTACATGCTTTTGGACAAGATCTTGACTTGATTGGGTTGGTGTGGATGGTGTGATGGGTGATGTATGAATGGATTCTTTAGATGGCATGGATAGAAGGATGGGGGGCTCTGTAATTGTGATAGAGGGAAGGAGGGTAGACTCATGAGGTTTGTTGGATGAACTTTGGATAGTGTCAAGAGGATAAGACATATATGGGAATTGGATGGTGTTAACAAATGGAAATGACTTAATGATGCTAGGAAGTAGAAGAGGATTAATAGGTGGGTTAGGTTGATGAAGGATAATAGGTGTGGGTGATGGAGGAATAATGCTGGATGTAGGAGGTGGATGGGTATCATCACTAGTGGCTTCACACGAGGGAGTGAGATGACATGAATCATCAACTTTAGGAGAGGGATTTTTCACTAGATTCCTTGTGAACTCCTTGGAGACTTTTGTGATGGAGGTTGAGGTGAAGGATTAGAATGTCTAGATGGTGGAAAGATAAGATAGTCCACACATGAAGGTGGGGTGGTGGATTGTGAACTTGGTTGAGGGGATGACTATGTAGAAGAGGATGTGGAGGATTGAATGACTAGATAGTTCACATAAGTAGGCATGGAGGTGACTTGTGAACTATGTTGAATAACTAATAGGGTAGGGGTGATGGATTGAGGTCTGGAATATGAAGTGGATTGAGGGATGCATGTATCTTGTGGAAGGGGTTTTTTGGAAATTTAGGTAGGAATAGAAGATGGTGGATTGAGATAGGATGGAGGATATGGAGGAGAAAGGTAGGATATATTGGATGGTGGATTAGCAATAGCATGGGGATTATGGTGATGGGTTAGAAGACTAGGGTTATGGATTTGAAAATGGATTGGAGGATAAGAAGGTGACAAATTTGGATAAGGGATGTAGCTAGTAGTGTTGTTGTAGAAAGGTGGATTTTGCAATATGACTATGGGAGAAGGTGAAGGCACGACTGATGTATGTGGGGTTATGTGGGTAGGACATAGGAAGGAGGTATGGATGAATGTGATAATGGATTTTTCTTGTCAAAGATATGATAGGGAGTACTAGTGGGTATGCATGGAGGCATGAAGGGGTAATTTGGAAGAATGATTAGGTTTTGGGGGATGTTTGGAGTAAGCTTGCTAAGGTTTTCAATTTATTAATCATGATAAAAAAGACTCTCATCATCATTGGAATAGGATAAAGTGGGAGAAAAGGTGGGATGACAAAAATTGTCATAATAGAATTGTGACATGTTGACTTGTAGATGAAGGATGAAGATGGAAGGAAAGCTAAATCTCAGATTAGGATGATCAATAATCTCATACTAGGATTTGGATTAAGCTCAGGATAGGAGGAAAGACTGACTCCAAAGAAGATGGAAAGGGGATGAGGGATGACCAACATGACTCTGCTAACCTAGAATATGGGGAGGGAAGGGGAACAATAATAGAAGGAAATAACATGATATGATAGGAAGACCATGATTATGAGACTAGGATGACAAGATTCTAGAGAGAATTGGGTTGGTATGGAAAAGGATTTGAGTAGAGCTCTTTATTCATGTATGTTCAACAAATATTTTCACTAGTTTTTAAACTTCAAAAACATGCACAATCAATTGCTATCCTAAGGAAACATTGTGACTTAAAAACCTTTGTTCATTGACTTAGGCACAGATCCAAGAGTTAATAAGAATGTGACCATCACCAAGCATGCAATGGATCCAATCATGATGTCATATTATCTAGTTACAAACACTCAAGGATGACACAATATGATGAGTGTCTTTGGGAGATTTCTATTCTTCTTGCATGAAGTTTAGGAAGCCTTCAAGGGTAGATCAGGTAGGTTTTTGATTAATGGCTTTTAGCAAGATCTATGACATCCTCCTAATTGGTTTGTACACACATGACTCACTTAAGATCCTAGTTGACCATGTTGAAATCATAGGGATATTCACCTACCTTGGAGTACCATCAACACACCTTAAGGCGAGATTTTACTCAACACCTTGTTTATATACCGATCAGGGAATTATTTTTTTGAGGGTCATTCTCTAAAGATGAAGCACTTCTCTCTAGACATGCTACACTAGAAGAAAAACCAAATGAACTTGATCTTTTTCTTCACCCAAGTTCCATGAAGGCGAGAAGAGAGGATACAGATACAAGTTAATTATTTTTATGTCACTTACTTTAACAAGGTTGTTACAAAAATAAAAAATCTCTTAATGTAGTGTTGATAAACACTCCTTCAAACATGCCAATAAGTGTTCATTTCCAAATTGAACTGAGATTTAAGCTAAGTGTTTTATATCCTAGAACATCAAAAAATTGTGTTTAGCATGAAAAGTTCTTTGGGAAATCAAATGAAAATACTTAAAGGAAAATTTGATAGCTTGCAAAGAAAACAAAAAGTGATACTTTTCCCTTAGCATTCAAGACTTGATTGTGTTCATTTTTTAAGCACCAATTCAAAATATGAGAATTGTGTTGTTCATTTCCCTTTAGGCATTCAAGATTTGATTATGTTCATTTTAAGCACCAATTCAAAATGAAAAAAATTTGTTGTTAATTTTAGCCTTTGTTCGCTTTAAACCCGCATTGAAATAGTGAAGTGTTGTGTATACATGTATGGTTCATTTTAGTGCTCTAAAACTAAGTGAGTTAATTCTATTTTAAAAGGATTAATCTATGATCATGCCACCTATACTTGCAACACAATAGAAAACACGTGATCCCATGGGATGTATAGGCAATCCCATAGGTTTGTTAGTTCAAAAAATTAAAGCAAAATATAAACTAACAACATTAAAGTCAATACATGCGGTCACAATCCCACAGGGCCAACACACAATCCTGTAAGGTTTTAGTAGATATACAGGCACAAATTTTAAGGTTTTTTGATGGGTTTTAATTAATTCCTTACGAATTACAATTTTAAGTCACAATATCGTAGGGTAAAATCATGTTCTTGCATTGCGGGTTCACAATCCCACAGATTGTGTAAAAAAGACTAGTGAACTCGAGACCCCAGGGGAAGAAAATAAGATAGAATATAGAAAGTTTTTTTATGGGAATGTGATCCCACCGACCATATTCTCAATTCTACCAATCATACTTGTGATCCTGCATACCTACTTTTGTCATGCTATGTGAAATCTGATCACGGGAATAATGGCACAAATGCTATTTCTTCCTCCTCAAACCTACAAAACACTCCAAAAACCTTGCAAAACACTCAAACAAAAAAGAACATTAGTTTTTGGGTTAGTTTTGTAATGAAAAATGATGAAACAAATAAGGAAATGACCCTATGGGTGGGTTCCACTCAGCGTGCCAAAATGTATCACCTAAGAAGTAATGTTAAAGAACATAAAGAAAGCTAAATATTCAACAATACAAACTAGAGAAACACTTATGAGAAGACCTACAAATGAAAGAAAAACATCAAAGAAGCATGCAAACCTTCAAGCTTCCAAAATCTCCAAAATGTAGTTAGGTTTGTCCAAGGTTGGATGTGTGCTCATAAACTTTGCTCAAGCTTCAATGAGTGAATGGAAAATTTAGCATTATGAGGTTTTATTTGATGTTTTGGCTCTCAAATGGACATTATAACAATGCATGAAAAGTGGATCATTTTCAAGGAAAAGAACCTTCAATTTATAGTCAAGAGGAGGGTTGAATGGATGGTTGAGATGCAAAGATGAGGAAGGGTCAAGATGCATCCAAGAGAGAGCACATGGATTGTACTTTCTCAAATACATAGCACTGTGACAAGTGTCACAATGAGAGAGGTTGAGAGGAGAGGTCAAATCCTTGAGGAATGAGACCATTTTGGGAAGAAGGATGGGGGACAAAGGTGTAAGAGGGAGATGGAGTGTGTAAGAGATGTGTAAGAGCATTCAAGATTGACATGAGGGTTGAATTGGGTTGGGTTAGGATTTTTTAATCCATGGATTATGATTGTGCAAATGTTTAGGGGGGTGATTAGGCTTGGATTAGGAGGCAAGTGGGAGAATTAGGAGGATGTGATGGGAGGAGAGAAAATGATTGGAGGGTTGGATTAGCTAATCATGGGTCATTAGCTAATTAAGAGTGATTAGCATATGTGAATGGGTTGGGTTGAGTAGGAACTCAAGGTTAGGTTATTAGGATTGGTTAGGTTAAGGGTTAAAGTTAGGAGATGTGTGCTCAAATTAGATCAAATGGTTTATTTAAATCCAAAATAGGGAGAAAGGGGGTTTTATGAATTAATTTAAATAAATGGATATATTTATTTAAATTAATAGAGGAAGAGGGTTTTAATTAATTATCAGACTATAGGTTGTCATTTAGATAATTAATTAGACTATAGTTAATTAATTAAATTAATCAACTAGGGGATGACATAAATATATATATATATATATATATATATATATATATATATATATATATATATATATATATATATATATATATATATATATATATATATATATATATATATATATATATATATATATATATATATATATATATATATATATATATATATATATATATATATATAATTTATGTGTCTACATATGTATATATATATAAACGAAATCAACCTTAGAATTTTATTTTTATTAAAATATATATTTTTTACATAGTCTCATTCAAGTGCATGCACCAGGCGAAAATAACGAGGAAGAAAAACCTCTGGTATAGCCTAGGACATTTTGTCTAGAATCAGATAATCTAGAATAAATTACCTTACCCAACACTTCCAGGTTCATGCTAGAAGGGATTCCCTTCTATTACATCATATATAATTACAATCTACCACAAGATGTAGTGATCATAATACATTGTTTTCTCACATTTCTGGTATACATGAATTATAATTCCAATACATTACATTGCATTTATAATCTTTGGAACCTTCTGTACTTGGATTTTGAATCTGATGATGGTGTCATTCCATTTTCTTTTCTTTCCTGTAGATATGCAAAGTAAGCTTGTACCTCATTGGGCTAAGATCAAATTGTTAGTATCCATCTAATTATAAAAAAGCCTCCTAGTCTAATTAGTATAAGCTTAACAATCCACATCATAAAAGCCTCTATGTTATCTACTAATTGTACTATCCCTCTAAGATTTTCAATGTAACGACATGGGATCATCTGGACTTCTTGATATAAGATGCATTTAAATTGAACTCTAATTTTCCACCTTCCATTAAAATCACAATACAGTTACTGTAATTATTCAAAATAAAACATAATAGAATTCTTCACTCATAGAAACCCGGTCTAGTCCAATATAGACTAACCCCTTAAGAGTAGCTATAGGTATCCAACATAGTATATAGATGAATGATCATGAATCCAAGTTTATTAATTAATGAATGAAACAAATAATCACCATACTATGTCAAACCCATGAAATGCTGCTATGAATATTGACTGGTATGTATATGATGGATTATATATATATATATATATATATATATATATATATATATATATATATATATATACACTTGTATGTGCATGTGTACTCATATATAGTTTATCTATGAGTATTTATGTATACAATTGTTTGTATATGTATGTATATGACTTTGCCTACATACCAATCAAAAACTTTGAATATTCATAAAATACGTGCTCATGCAAGAGGAAAACTATATATATAACACATACCATAATATATATATATATATATATATATATATATATATATATATATATATATATATATATATATATATATATATATATATATATATATATATATATATATATATATATATATATATAGTTTTACTCTTGCATATATTGAATATGCCTATATATAACACACACACACATATAATCTATGTGTGTGTATTTTGAGAAGCTATCCAAAAATAGAGTCTGTGCTTAATCAACCAATCATTAAGTAGAAATAAAGACAATTCCATCTTTTAAAACAAGTGCTTGATAATATTCAGAAAGTATTACTTATAAACATAATTAAAAGGAGTTTATATCTTTCATAAAAAACCATAATAAAACCGTTCCAAGATGGGTCTCACATAAAAAACCCTAAGTATGTCATGAAAACAATATTTACACATTTTTGTTAATCACTTTCTAATATAAGGCTACTCAAATTTTTTTCTTTTATTCTATAAGTAATGCCAGAGTAAATAAGATCCAGGGTAGAAATCTCACTTCCATTTTATAATGATGATTTCATCCTTAGATTCTTCATCCGAGTCTTCCATCAGAATAACTTTGCCTTTGGTTTCCTTCATCTCTTGTTCTGTGATCTTTCCACTTTTCTTGGAAATATTGGGGATAATGAATTGGATTTGATTCAAGTCCACATTTTTAGAAAGAGGTGCAACCTCATAATCTCTATCATTCAGATACTTATAGAGAATCTTCAATGTGAATGATTATAAGCCATCTCAAGAGATGTAAATATATAAAACTATATCCATACATAGCTTTTAGGGAGATTTTCCATTTATGTCTTTGATATTATAAACCTCATCTGACTTTCTCTTCTGATGGGACTATTACTAAGTATGTGCCATCTGCACCTTGATTGGCTAGTTCATCAGCCCTTTTATTTCCTTCTCTGAAGATATGGTTGAAAGTGTAGTTGGTCATTCTTGATAGGAGAACTAGAGCATGTTTGAGTAGCGAATTGAGTTGCTAATTTTGTGTACTCTCTTTCCTGAAAACATTTATCATATTGGTTGAATCTCACTCAATTTTGAGGTTTTTGATGTTGATCTTAATGCATAGTTTCAAACCTTCTACTATATCTATTATTTCTTCTTTGTTGTTAGTTGTAACACCTACTGGTTTAGAGAGAGTGGAAACTTCCTTGCCTTCCTCATTGTGAATTAAACACCCAATCCCTACATCTCCAGGGTTTCCTTGGGATGCCCCATCAAAATTTAGCTTATGCCATCCTTGTTATGGTGGTTCCCATCTACATTCTTGTCTAGCTTTGGTTTTGTCTAGTTTGGGATCATTTGCAAAGGTTGGAAGTTTAAGCTCCAACCATTGACAACACATCTGGCTATCTCATAGTGATATTGTGTGGTGAGATCCAGAATTTTTTGAAATTCTATTATTAATAGTTTTAATGATAATTGCATTAATTTTATTTATGAGATGGTTTTTTATTAGTTTTTTTTTTATCTTTAAACAATCTCCGATTCCTTTCATTCCATATTTACCATATGATAATACAGGGGCATATTTTCCATAGCATATTATAAATGCTTCCTTTATAGTAGTTTTTCCATGCTTGGAAGAGGCTAAGAATGTCATTAGGTAATGCAAAAATGAGACCTAATCTAGAATAGAGCCAATCCCGACATTTTCTTGAGAAGACATAGTTAAGAGAATATGATCAACATATTCACTTTCATGTTCACATAAGGGGCACCTACTTGGACCTTCACATCCCATTTTAGTGAAGTAGTCAGTAGTAAGAATTTTCTTTTGGAGGGCTAGCCATGTAAAGAGTCTAGTCTTTAGTAGGCCTAGCTTGTCCCAGTAGAGATGTAAGGTTATATTAGTTTTAGGTTCGAGATGTTTATCCATGAGGATATTATAGCCATCCTTAGTGTTGCAAATCCATGTGTTGGATGTCCCCCACACCAACCTATCATTGGAATTGTTTAGTGAAATTATTCTTTTGTTGAGGATATTTAAGAGGGTTGTTTTCTCCTCTTCAGGGATATTGATCCCAGTCAAGGATTTCCATTTTAATTTCAAGGTGTTGTCCTCTGGGAATGGTTCAATGTAGTCCCTCACATATTTACCCCGTAGATTTTGTAGGGTATTCTTGGCATTTTCAAAGTTGCCTAAAGTTATAAGGGGTTGAATCTCCTCCCAAGAGTCTTCCCAGAATAGAGCATCCCTTTCATTGCCTAAGTTCCATGTTTATTTGTCACATATGATGCTTCTGCATTCCATCATGAAATTCCATATTCTAGAGCCCCTAATCATATTGGAAATTCTAAAGATGATAGAGGAATCTCTACCATTTAGGTATCTATATCTAAGGATTTTAACCCATTTAAAGTTTGGTTTAGTGTACATTCTCTGGATTAGTTTCACTGCTAGTGCCTTACTTTGTTATTTTATGTTTTTAAATCCCATTCCTCCTTCCTCTTTAGGTAGACATAGTTTATCCCAAGTAACTAGTGATTTCTATTTCTTATCCACTGAGCCTTTCCCAAATATTTTCCTGAACAACTTATTTATCTCATATTTTTTATTTGTAGGTAAGTGGGTGCAAGATAGTTGGTATATGGGAATTGCAAACAAAACTAATTTGAGCATAACTGCCTTCCCAATAGAGGATAGCCATCTGCCTTTCTAGGATTCTGTTCTTTATTTAATTTTTGAAATTATATTATCCCATGAGTTTGTGGATTTAGTGCCTTTGTCCAAGGGGAGGCCTAAGTATTTGCATGACAGTACACCCTTCCTAAAATTGAGGATGTTGCATATATTTTGTTCAATCTACCTATCAGTGTTAAAGAAGAATATTTCTAATTTTGCATTGTTAATTTCTTGTCCAGATGATTTTGCATAGGCATATAAAATTTACTTTATATTCCCAACCTCCTCAATCTTGCTACAACCAAAAGATATAGTGTCATCAACAAACTATTGGTGTCACTAGTGATTTTAATACCTTTTAGGTGTCCTCCCAATCTAACTGCATTTAAATTTCTACCTAGGACTTCAACCATAATTATAAAGAGAAAGGGACATAGCAGATCTCCTTGCCTAATTCCTCTTGATGAGTTAAAAAACCCCTTTGGGGTACCATTTAGTAAGAGAGAAAATTTAGGATGAAAGATGCATTCATAGATTAAATTTATCCATTGCTTATCAAACCCAAATTTCTCTATCACTTTGCATAAGAAGCATCAATCTACTTTATCGTAAGATTTGATGATATCAAGTTTGATGAGCATACTGGGGGTCCCATTATGATGATGTAAGTACCTAAAATGTAGTGTTAAGGAATGTGAAGCAAGCTAAACATTCAACAAAGTAATCTAAATAAACACTTATGCTAAGACCTACAAAATGAAGACAAACACCAAATGAATGCAAACCTCAAACCCAAGAAATCTCCAAGTTGTAGAAGATTTATCCAAGGATGGAATGTGTGCTCAATGCTATTTCTCAAAGCTTCAATGGATGAGGAGAGATTTTGGCATTATAAGGCTATGATGGATGCTTTTTATCTTCAAAAGGGCATGAAAACTTTGCTCAAATGGTGGATGAAAATGAAGGAGAAAGAGGCTCAATATAAAGGCAAATGGAGGATGAATGGACAGTCAAGATGCAAACTTGAGGAAGGGTTGAGATGCATCCAAGAGAGAGCACATGGATTGTGCTTTCTCAAATGCATAACATTGTGACAAGTGTCACAATGAGGGAGGATGAGAGGAAAGGCCAAATCCTTGAGAGATGTGACCACTTTGAGAGGTGTGAGAGGGGACAAGTGTGTAAGAGATGTGTAAGAGACTTTATGATTTGGCATTGGAGGATGTGGTGATGTGACATGAGGGTTGACTTGAGATGGTTTAGCATTTCTTAATCCTTGGATTATGATTGTGCAAATGTTTAAGGGGCAATTAGGATAGGATTAGAGGTTAAGTGGGGAATTAGGAGGACGTGATGGGAGGAGAGAGAATGAGTGGAGGGTTAGATTAGCTAAGCATGGGTTATTAGCTAATTAAGGAGGATTAGTGTGGATTTTAGAATTAAATATTTTATTTAATTCCAAGTGCGAGGAAAAAGGGGGTTATGAATTAATTTAATTAGATAAGTGTATCTATTTAAATTAATAGAAGAATAGGGATTTAATTAATTATCAGACTATAGGTTTGTCATTTAGATAATTAATTGGAGTATAGTTAATTAATTAACTAGGGGATGACATAAATTAATCAAATAATAATATTTAATTAATAAGTTATCCTAGGAGAAGACTAAATAAAATTACTAAATGATGTAATCAAATTTAGGTGTCTACAGATGAACATGGTGAATTTCTTCTTGAGAAATTATAACTCCATCATAAATAGATCTATCTTGAACAAATCCAGTTTGTTCTTCACTAATGATGAAGGGGAGTACTTTTTGAATTTTGTTTGACATTGCTTTTGTCATAATTTTATATACAATGTTGCATAGAGATATGGGTCTTAGATCATCAAATATTTAAACTTTGTCTTTCTTTGGGATAAGTGCTAAAAAGGTATTATTTACTTCTTTTAGGAGGATCCCAAAACTTCTAACTCCTTCTATGGCTTCTACCACTTCATCCCCTATAAAATGCTAGCTTGGAAAAAGAAAGCTGGAAATCCATCTGCTCCTGGGGCTTTATCTAATTGCACGTGTTTGATTAATGATTCTATTTATGTAGAATTAAATTTGTCTTTGAACATGTTATTTTGGTTCTCTTAATGATATTTGGTATGTGTTTTAGAATCTCTTTCTGATATTTGAGGTTTTAAGCTTCCCAATTGTTTAAGACATTGTTGAAATAAGTGACTGTAGTTTCAGCAATGGTTCGTAGATCTTCTATTACTTCCACACTAGGGATTTTAATTTTGGTGATTCTATTGATGTTTCTTCACACCTTTTTGGAATTGTAAAAAAAATTTGTATTCTTGTCTCCTCCATCTAGCCACGTTTCTCTGAATTTTTGTCTTTAGAATAATTCTTATTTTGTTAGGACATCTTCTAGTTCAATTTTTAATGATTTTTCTTTTAGGTAGGAGTCCATATCCCTCCCATGTGCAATGATTTTTTTATTTAGAGTTTCCAATTCCATTTCAATGCTTTCTTTAGTTTCAAAAATATTACCAAAGCAGTTTTTATTCCATGTTCGTAGTTTAGTCTTAATAACTTTTAATTTAGTAAGTAGATAAATAATTTGGATCCCTTAATTTTAATGCTCCTCCACCATTGTTCAATTATTCCAATGAGGTTTTCATCTTTAAACCACATTTGTTTAGATTTAAAGGGACATCTTACAAGGCTAGTATCCTCAGTGATATTCAGTTGTATAGGAAAATGGTCAAATCTTGAATAACGTATGATTTTTGCCATAAGGGTGTAAGGGAATTCTACCCAGTTTCCCTTAAAGAAGCACCTATCTAATTTTTTAGAAATTTTGTTGTACCCATGCCTTTTATTATTCCAAGTGAATTTTCCATCTTCTATTTTAATTTTCATTAGCTGGTTCTTATTGATCTAGTTTCCAAACTCATATGATGCTATAGAAGATCTAGATATTCCCCCTCTCTTTTTGCTTGGTTCAATGATAGTGTTGAAGTCTCCTCCAAGAATTTAGTTCTGATTATGATTATTTCTAAGAGCCAATTCTATTTCATTATAAACTAGTCTTTTATCTAGATATTGTGCTGGAGCGTACACATTATAGATAGAGAAGCTCAATTTGGATATGATCCTTTTAATTTCTCCTGGCATCCAACATCTTCTATCATTGGTAAGGGAAAATGAGATCCATCTTGGGTCCCATGCAATGGCTAAAACTCTAGAGGATCCTTCTATAGGAACTCCTATCATCTCCCAAATTCTCACTTTCCTCTTTAGTTTTTCTAATTCATTCATATTCATCTTAGTTTCTTGGATCAGTAGTAAATCTTGTTTTTGTCTAGACATACAAAATTTTAGCATACACTATTTGTTAGGGGCATTGATGCCCCTAACATTCAAAGATATGATTTTTATTTCTCTATGGGAGGGTACTTCCCCCCTCCCTGCATTAAATAATGATGTAATTTTAGGTTGGTCTTTTGCATTTCCATCCAATTTCCTAATTTTTTCCATCAATTTATTTCCTCTCTTATTTAAGAATTTAGCATAATCTAGAGTAAAGGCCTCCAATTTCATGATAGAAATACCAAGATTAATGTTATCCTTATTTCTCTCCTTATCTTCAAGCTCAATCAGTTTCTCTTCTAATAGTTGTTGTGATCTTTCTTCTTCCTCAAGTTCTATGATTTTACCTAATAGAATTTGTCTTTTTTTGTTAATGGCCTTCATATCAATGTTTTCAGCTACAACTAGGTTGAATTTATCATTCAAGACCTCATCGTAGACCCTCTCAAGCTGATTAGGAGTTATTACTTTCCTTTGATTGTCTCCTTCATGAGTTATGGCTCCAGTGGGATTGTGAGTTGTGATATCCATGTTTACTGCATTGGTTCCCATCTCTGATTGTACCTCATTAGTATTTCTAATTTCTATTTCCTTGGTTTCTCCTTCTTCAATAATATTATTGTCACCATTTTTTGCATTAACCTCTAGAACTTCAGTCCAGGTGATTTCATTCTATTCTTTTAGAGATATAGTTACCTCTTCTATTGTTTGTTCAATACCCTTGTTGATTTGCGAGTCTTCAAAATTGAGGGGTAAAGGTGGGGTCTTATTTGGGATATGATCATGCCCACCTTCCTTCTAAATTTCACCTATTATGAACCCACCTTTTTCCTAGTTGAAACTAATGTTTACATTTGGTGAAGGAGCACAAGTTTTGGAATTAGTGTTAGATTTAAGATTATTTTCACTACTATTTGGAGGCTCATAAAAAAGAGGGCTTAATGATGTATGTCTCTTCATTAATATTAATCCTTATAGTTTTAGGGTTTTTAATAACATTGTCCATTTTAACATCAACCTTAATATCTGAATGGTTTAGAAAACCTTTTTCTAGATCCACAAATTTACTAATTCTACTAGTAGTATCCTTGATAATAGTACTATGTATAAGATCTACAAGAAGATTAGGTAGTTTGACCCATCTAATAACCTCAATATTTTCAATATTTTATGGATAAAAATTAGGGCACTAGTCAATAAATAAGAAACCCCAATGTTTAAAGTTAGGGCATACTTCTTCCAACAATTTTTTTTTAATGAAACATCAGAACAATCTAAAAAAAGAAAATTATTTCTGAGGATCCTATCCTGAGAAGATTCTTTGGAACCATCTGGCTATGTCCTCCACCAAACCCTCATCTTCCAACTATCTTGCAAAAATCCCATGACTCTTGTAGTACTCCTTCATTCCATCTTTAAATTTATTTCATATATTGAATATCAGTTCCTTGGAATTTTTGGGGTTTTGTGTTGTGTGGGTTTCAGGATTGGTAAGGATTTTTGCCTATTATATGCTCTATGGAGAATCTTTCCAGCTACCTGATAGTGCTTATCAACATTATTCCCAATAACATTTTGCGAGGGACTTGTCTGGGAGGGGTTAATAGAAGGTAGGTTAGCTCTGATGGATTTTCTTTTGTGGGGAGGATTGTAGGGCTCCCTAGGGTTATATTTCTTAGGAGAAATGAGGAGAGAGCCAAGGGAAACTTTGTTTGCTCCTGTCACAAAAGATGGTGTATTTGTTGTTAATGGAATTGCCTATAAACCCTATTTCTTCGAGATACCCATCCTAAGGTTATATTCCTTTCATTTCTTTTTGAAGCCACTATTTTCCATCCTAAATTCTAGTTGGTGTTGCACGTAGCTACCCTACCCTAGTAACCCTGAGCATCCAAGTTCCACTGATCTGGTAAAGCTTTGTACTCTGCAATCTTCAAGCCACCCCTTTCTTTAGATAATGGGTTCTATTGTCCTTTGTCAAAATGTATTCCATTTTCAAGGACCAAGAACCTATTCCTGAAGCTTTGGATGATGGTGGATTGAGGATTTCCATATCCATGGATGACTCTCTAAGACTTCACAAAACCCTTTTGAGAAATGTGGATTCACAATTTTTGCAAGTTCGCATAAGGCAAAGCCATTTTTTATGTTGAAACTTATTTAAAAAAAAAACATTAAAACTATATTTAAATTAAACTATTAAAATATAAAAATTTTCAACTATTAATATAAATAAATTAATTCTAATATTGAAATTACTAATGGAAATATTTAAAGCAAATTATCTAAATCTTATATTGAAATCACTAAATCTAATATTTAAAATAAATTATCTAAATCTAATATTAAAATTACTATTCTAATATTTAAATCAAACTATTTAAATGTCATATTGAAATGACTAATTATATGAAATAAATAATTCTAATATTTAAATAAAATAATCTAAATGCAATATTGAAATCACTAAATGCAATATTTGATTCAAATTATCTAAAATAAATTATTTTAATATAATATTTTAATCAAATTATAAAAAATGTAATATTAAAATCACTATTTTTTTAAATCTAAGCAATAGTTTTTTTTTTGATCTATAACATAATATTTTATTAATCAGTAAAGGATTACATAAATTTTGAAACATCGAGACCAAGCACAGATTACAAAAGCTAGAGAATGGCATACCCATAAGCAAAACATCAGCCTATGGCCTAGAGGCAATATCAACACACCCAAACCCCCAAACCCAAACACCGACACAAAATCAATGATCCACAGGTGGACCAGGGCCCCAAAAAACCATAACCATTTACAAAATGTGATCCCATTAAACTAGAGAGCATGAACAAGCTCGGGGCCGCCATTGAGAGCAGTAGGAGCCATCGAGAAAAACCACCAATCGGCTTGCACGTAGAAAAAGAAACAGCTTCAAAAACTAGAGCCGTCACCATCAGTTAAACCACGACGTTCAACCTCCCTTTGTGCCACTCTCTTTTGCCCCTCAACACATTAACATACACAACCCTATTAGTGAGAGAAGCGTTAGCTTCTGCACAGTTCAAAGCCATCTTTAGCACCACAAACTTCTGTCAAATATCTTCACAATAAGCTCGTTTATCAACCTTTCCGCACCATCATAAAAAAGGCACCTTGCCAAACAAAATTCCATCCTCTTCATCTTCAAAGCATTCCATGTAGTTGAAACCCTGGCTCGGGTTAGCCCATTCCAAAATGGACTCAAGCCATAATAAAAGTCCTTTGTCAAAAAGATATTCCATCAAATTCTTAACCTCCATCTCCGAATCTTCAAACTGCAATGCCCACATGACAAACATAGAAATCACATCTACATTTGAGCGTCATTTCCACTTTTTCTCTTGAAATTGGGATCCATGCATGTCCAAAGTAGTGATGACCAAATCATCATCCTTATGAACCAACAAACCTTTCATGTGATCTTTACTGATCGAGCCTTCAAAGGATTTCTGTTGCTTGGTAGTCCCCACCGAGAAAGTAGCCTCCATGAGCACACCAAGATCCACCACACCTGCAAGAGAAAACAAAAGAAAGAAGAACATAACCATTGTAGAAATGAAGCCAATGCCAATTTAAAGCTTTGAGGGCTATAAAGCCATTCCAAACACCAAAAGGCTCCCGCATGTTAGCCATCAACCCAAACTAAGAGACTCATAAAACAAGGAAAAAGGATGCCGCCAAATAGAGGAGGGAATGATGAAGAGACACTCCTTCAATAGCTAATGACACCAAACACCTACGTCAGCATAACATGTAACGACCCCAACCCCAACCATCATTGGCATACATCACATCCACTAACTACAACCTGCAACCAACTGGAACAATCATCAATAAAGTTATTATAAATGTGCTTCAAATTAGTTTCCCACTTGGAGACTACATCAGCTTCATGATTACCTTCTCACAAAGTGTGGCTCAATTTAAAATCATCAAAGGAGAGCAATTTTTCATGAATGACAGTGACAAGATTTTTAAGATGCCACACATTCATCATGCGATTACATAAAGCATTAATAATCACCTGTGAGTCCCCTTCTAAATGGACCTTTTTTACATTCAATTTAATGCCTAAACATATAGCTAATAGAGTAGCCCTCATCTCCGCTTCATTGTTTGTGCCATCATACAATTTCTAAGCTACATAAGCTATAATGTTGCCTTCCCATTCTCTAGAAACACCACCTACTCCAGAGGGGCCCAGATTGCCACAGGATGCCTCACCCAAATTGATCTTTACCCACCCATCATCAGGAGGTTCCCACTTAATCTCCTTCCTGACAACCTGGCTCCCTTTTGACAAGTAACCATCTTGCCATTTCAAATTTGGTCATTCAGCATGTAGCCTCCTATCCTCTGTATTATAGACCATAGATCCCTGAGAAGAAAAGATAGAAGCCTTCATCACTTCTTCTATGGACACAAAAATCCTCAATTTCAGCCTTTCCACTGGTTCAAATTTATCAAGAAATATCCTTCGGTTCCTTTCCTTCCATAACTCCCAAATGATAATTGAGGGATAGACATACCAAAGAGGGGACAAGGTAGACTTCACCTTGGGCAATGGACAACATTCAAATGTTTCCCTGACAGATTTGGGGAAGGGGCCAAACCACCTTAATTTGGATTTGATGTAATTCCAACATTCATAAGCATAAGGGCAATTAAGAAGCAAATTATCCACATCCTCGTAGGCTCCATTGCATAGAACACATCATCGAGCCATGAAAACCAAATCTTCTATGCCTTTCCCCTGTTAAAATCCTTCCATTAATAACCAACCAAGCAAATGAGCCTGCCTTAGGTAGACAAGCTTGATTCCAATAGAGACTAGCAGGCCAGCCTATCATCTCCTCCTAGCGATCCAAAGCCTTATAACCTATTTTAATAGAATAAGAATTTGAAGAGGAAGCACTCCACACCAACCTGTCCTCAACCAAAGAAAGGAAATTTTTTCTAGAATAGAACACTTCCAACATCAATAGTTTTTGATCCTCAGTGATAGGGAGGTCATCCAAACACTTCCACATCCAAATCGGCCCACAGCCAGATTCCATGCACTCAATGTAATCTACAACCTTATCCCCCCCAAAAGACACCATCACACCACTAAGATCAGCAAACTTAGCATCAGAGATCACCGAGGGGTAATTATTCCAAGAGTCCATCCAGAAAAGGGCCTTTCTTCCATTCCCTAAGTTCCAAGATGTATGGTCAGTAATGACCTTCCTGCACTCTAAAATGAAATTCCAAACAACAAAACCTCTAGGAGGATTCCTGATTCTCAAAATACACTCATCATCAAGAGCCCCAAGACATTTAGCTTGGAGAATTCTAACCCATAACTTATTGGGTTCCTCATAAATGTTCGACAATAATTTAGCTCCTAGAGCAAGGTTCATTTTCCTCCAATCCTTAAGCCCCACTCCTCCCATGCCTTTGGTTTTGCAAATCTTGTCCCAAGAGATAAGAGGCTACTTAAACTCCTCTTGACTCCCACACAAAAAGAACTTCCTCATCCTCTTTGTTATATTCTCCAACACCTTCTTTGGAATCTTAAGGCAACTCATGGAATAGGTAGGAATGGCAGACATGATAGTTTGAAGAAGTAGGATACAACCAGAAGACAAAAGCCATCTCCCTTTCTAGCTCTCCATCCACCAAAAGCATTGATTAGTTAAATCATTCCATAAAATTGGTTTGCAAACACCTTCAAAAACTGGGATTCCTAAGAACTTCCTAGGTAAAGAATTCTGTTTCATCCCCAAAATATGGCAAATTTGTCTCTGCATCCCAACATTGGTGTTAAAAAAGAAGATATCAGACTTCTTCCAATTAACACATTTCCTCGAGGCTCTAGCAAAGGAATCTAAAGAGGCCTTTATAACTCTAGCTTCCCTTAAGGAGGCTTCCCCCATGAGAAATTTATCATCTACAAATTGTAAATGAGTTGTGGGATCAACACCTTCAGCAATTTTGATGCCTTTCTAGGCACCAGATTATCTCTTCCAAGTAATCAATCTACCTAAGGCCTCCACCATAATAATGAAAATAAAAGGAGCAATAGGGTCCCCTTGCCTCAGCCCTGTTGAGGTCTCAAAAAAACCTTGAGGGCTGCCATTCACAAGAACCGAGAATCTAGGGCTAGACATACAGCTATTCACCCATTTTAGCCAAGCATCACAAAAACCAAAAATCTTAAGAACCTTAAGGAGAAAAGCTTTGTTGACATGATCATAGGCTTTTTTAATATCTAGTTTTATCATTATTTTAGGAACTTTGGCTATCCAGATAGTATGGATTGCTTCATGAGCAACAATAATGCCTTCAAAGATAGATCGATTCGGGGCAAATCCACTTTGCTATGGGGAGATTAGAAATTGTAAATGAGGCCTAAGCCTGTTAGCCATAACATTAGAAATCACTTTAGAAACCATATTGCATAAAGCAATGGGCTTGAAATCATCAAAGGAAAGGCATTCAACCTTCTTGGGAATGAGAGCAATAAAGGTATTATTAAAATCCTTTAAAATGAAATCTTCACACCTAGATTCCTCGACAACTCTCCATAAATCATCCCCAATCACATCCCACATCTTCTAAAAAAAGGGGGCTGAGAATCCATCAGGCCCAGGGGCCTTTTCTCCTCCAAGATTAAAAAGAGCAGACTTAACTTCCTTCTTAGAAACTGGAGCCATAAAAAAGGAATTCCGATCCTTAGATAAAAGGCTGGGAATTCTGTCTAAAATATCAGACAAACCTTCAAATGGGGCACTATTCTTAGTAAACAACTCCTTGAAATAGGCCATTGCTTCCTCATTAATCTTGTCCTAATTAGTCAACAAATGGCCCTATTTTTCAGAAATAGAAAAGATCCTATTCCTAACCCTTCTCTCTTTAACAAAGGAGTGGAAAAATTTAGTGTTGCGATCCCCATTTTTCAACCACAGATCCCTAGACTTCTGTCTCCAAAAAATTTCCTCCCACACCAAGATTTCCTTATACCTGCTAAGTAAAGATTTTTCCTCCAAGAAGGACACTTCATCCATTCCATTCACAGACACCCTGTCATTCAAAGCAGCCAAATCTCCTTCCAACAAGATTTTTTCAGCAAAAATATTTTTAAAGGACTCTCTATTCTAGACCTTAAGGTTGTCTTTGAAAAATTGCAATTGCTTAAAAAATTTGAATGCTAAATAACCTTCCACCACTGGAGCCGACCTCCACCATAGGGCTATAAGAGAAGGTAAATCAGGATCATGAAACCACATAGATTTAAACTTAAAAGGAGATCGTAGAGGCGTAACATCCTCCTGAATATTACAACAAATAGGGAAGTGATCCAAACCAGAAATAGGGAGGACAACAACACTTAGTAACCAGTTAAGATTATCCCACAACCCAGAGCAAAGGAAGCGATCTAATTTTTTAGCAATATTAAGGAAACCACTTTGTCTATTATTCCAAGTGAAACCCCCAACCTTGAAAACAATCTCTCTCAAACCATGAGACCAAACAAATTCCACAAAGTCTTTGTGGCTTTTGCCTCCCCAGCCACGCCCTCCTAGCTTCTCCAACGGGCTTAAGATTGCATTGAAGTCACCACCTAATAGAAATAACTTATCCTTATTAGTCGAGAGGATATCACCAAGAACAGGCCATAACCCTTCCTTTGCAACAGAATTGTTGGGACCATAAATATTTAGAACAATCTAAGAAATAATTTAATTCACAAATACAAAATAACTTTAGTACCAAAATCATTATAATAAATATTAGTATATTGAAATGTTGAAAAATAGGGCAGCATTGCGCTTCAAATATTAAAATTTATTTCAATGTCCTATTTTATTAGAATAAAAAATTAAAATATTTATGAACAATATGTAAATCAAAATGGTAATATTTAAATACTAAATCTAATACATTGAAATATTGAAAAAAATGTTGGCATTGCCATCCATATATTAAAACTATATTTCAAACAAAAGAGGATAATATTATTTTTAAATTAAAATATTTAAAAATAATATTTAAATCAAAAGGGTAATATTTAAATAATAAATATAATATATTGAAATATTGTAAAATATGGCGACATTGCCATCCATATAAAAATATTATAAACTAAAACTAAAACTAAAACATTAAAAAGTAAATCTAAAACTATAAATCTAAAACATTAAAAAGTAAATCTAAAACTAATATTATAAAATATATCTAAAATATTAAAAAGTAAATAAAAAATATTAAGACATTATAGACTAAACCTAAATCTAATATGGCAGCATTGCCTCCATATTTTAAAATACTAAAAAGTAAATCTAAATATTAAACCTAAACCTAAACCTTAATCTAAATCTAAATCTAAATATTTAAAGTAAATCTAAATATTTAAACTATATACAAAAACAAAGTAATAAAAAAAGTAAAATCTCCTCCAAAACTCTCACATGCTCTTCTCTAGAAAATAACAAATGCTGTCACGTGGCGACAATGGTTGCTACACTACCACATGAAGTGTAAATTGTCGATGGTAGGGCAACACCCGCTGCCTACCTACTGGAAACACCGTATGGGGCTCCCCGTGGCGTGGGGAACTCCCCAGTTGTGGGGTCCAATGGTGGGTTTCTCTAACAACCCCCACTTCCCCACATGGGGGGTGGTAAAATGAGTTTTTTAAAAAAATAATTTAAATTTCATGTGACACTCCTTTATTTTCGACTTTTTATGGCCTTATATTTTTATTTTTATTTTTGGATTTTCCTAATGCCATTTGACATTTTTGAAGTTCATTTTTTTTGTAACTCCTCCCAAATATTTTTTATTTACATAGCATCTTTTTGGAATATGTCGTGCTAGTATCATGTGCTCTCATTGTATAGACGCCTCTTGGCGTAATGAAATCTATGTGTAATCTTATATTAATGATATCTATTTTTTTAATATACTAGATAGTTCCTATAAAAAAATATTTTATGATTTTAAAAATGTTTCTATGTTTTAAATAAATTAAAAAAAGATATATAATATTTTTTATATCTCAAACAATTTTTTTATGCTTCTATAGTTTTATTAAAGAAATATATAATTCTTTACCATTTAACATTAGACAAAATACTTATTGAATAATTAAATATATCTCTATTTTACTTATACAAATAAATGAAAGTAGTAAAATTTAGAAATATAATAAATATTGATAATAAAATACTAATCTAATAAATATTGGTCCCACCTCTTAGATACTTTGGACAATGTTTTGGCTTCCTCGACGATGGCTTCATCTTCTTCCCATGTTCTTATGTCCTTTTCTCCTTGGGGGATTCTATATTGGATGTATGTGGGTTCATGGGGTTTTCTTTATGGTTTCTTGTGATATAGGGGTCTGACATTCCCCAACCCGCTAGATGATGTGGTTGCTAATGTAACAAGTTGCTTTCTTTTCTAATCTTTTTTAAGATCTGGATGAGACCAGAGGTTTTCTTCCCTCCATGCTTTCCTACCGGTGCCCACACTAAATAGAGGTGTAAAATTTTGAATTAATAATAATAAATAATTTGTAAGAATTTGCCTAAGGCAAAGAATAGACGCCAAGATCTAGAAGCTCAAGAGATAGCACAAACAAGAGAGACAAGACAATATGATCAAATGAAGAATTCAATAATGATCAAATGATAATGGATAATTGATTACATACAATGTAGGAATGCCTCAATATATAGGAAATGCAAGAAAACTAGAAGATATGCAAGTGATAAGCCATCAACTAGACATGGTGGAATCACATGTCCACCAAAGGTGGATCATCCTCCATTGTACATGAAAGTATGAGAAGCATGTGTAATAATGAGAGGATGATAATGTGATAAGAGCACTAAAGGTGGATCTCACACACAAAGGGGTATGTGAAGACAAATATCACACCTAAAGTGGAGATTCTCCTAACCATGTGCTAAAAAGAAATGCAAACTCCTAGGTGTCTCAAAGACAACTAATATGCAAATGCATTATCCTAAGTAAACTTAAGTAAAGTGTAATTAGTGAATATTTAATTACACCAGCACCCCCCCTTAAGTGTAACTTAGGGGAATGCACGTAAGCTCACAATGCAAGATGGGTCTTGGCTACTAGGCCATGTTAGGTACCCATGTACAAACTACAAGAACAATGCAATCTCTCATAAAGTGGAGAAAGAGGGAAAACCTCATGGGAAAAACCCTCCCCCAAAAAGAGAGATGAATACAATAATAAAATATGAGAGAGAAGACCTCATGTAAGGAAAATATCCCCCCATAAGATAGAATAGAGAAGTCATATGACCCCCCTTGAAGGAATATCCCGCACCCCCAAGAGAGCTCACAACTGAAGAAACTTTCTCTCAGTGAAAGGTTTGGTGAAGATGTCTGCAACCTGCTCTGCTGTAGGACAATACTGCATCTCAATGACCTGCTCCTGTATCAAATCTCTAATGAAGTGCATATGAACCTCAATGTGTTTGGTCTGCTAATGTTGGACCAGATGTCTGGAGATCACTATAGCACCCTAATTATTACAATGAATGATTGTAGGTCATGGAATACTGAAACCAAACTTCTTCAGGATATACTGAAGCCAAATAGCCTCTATAGCTGCAGTAACAACCCCTCGATACTTAGCCTTAGTCAAAGAAAGAGCAATAGCATGCTGTTTCTTACTTTGCCAACAAATGGGGCCTGAACCAAGATGAAACATGTAACCTGAAGTAGACTTGTGACCATCAAGATCACCTGCCCAGTCTGAGTCTATATATCCAATCAAATGAAGTCCTGTACCTACTACATAGTGAATCCCATGTGTATGTGTACCCTATATGTAGTGTAATATGCACTTGGCTGCCTTCCAATGAAGCTCATGTGACTCTTGCATGAAGCGAGAAACCATGCCAACTGCAAATGATATGTCAGGGCATGTATGTGTCAAGTAGACAAGACTTCCAAAAAGCTATCTATACAAAGTATCAACAATAAGAGGTGTGGAACACTTAGCCTCTAACTTGACACCTGATAAAAATGGAGTGGGTGCAACCTTGAAATCACTCATGTGAAGTTGAGCAAGTAGATCAAGAGCATACTTGGGCTGAGAAAGTGTGATCCCTGCTGAGGACTGCGTGATCTCAATACCAAGAAAATAGTGAAGTAAACCCAAGTATGTCATAGAAAATCTGTCTTGCAAAGAAGACTTGACACTAGCAATGATGGATGAAGTACTTCCTGTAATGATCAAGTCATCAACATAAAGTACAAGTATCAAGTGTGAGTCATCCTATCGAAGAATGTAGACATTCGAATCTAAATGAGACCTGCTAAATCTTGCTGAGAGAAGGAAGGAATCCATCTTGGCATACCAAGCCCTAGGAGCCTGTTTGAGGCCATAGATAGACTTCCTTAACTTGCAAACCATAGTAGTATCTTGGATGAATCCTTGTGGCTGTTCCATATAAATCTCCTCATGAAGATCCCCATGTAGAAATGCACTCCTAACATCCATCTGATGTACAGCCCAATAATGATCTGCAGTAATAGCAAGTGTTAAATGAATGGAGTTCATCTTGGCTACATGTGCAAAGGTCTCAGTGTAATCAATACTAGGAACCTGAGAGAAACATTTTGCAACAAGTCTTGCCTTATACTTATTGACACTTCCATCCACTGCAAACTTGGTCTGATAGATCCACTTACATCGAACCAACTTTCTTCCCTTAGGAAGAGGAACTAAGTCCCAAGTGTTATTTCTCATCATAGAGTTATACTCATCCTCCATAGCTTTGTCCCACTCATGAACCCCTAAAGTTTCCTTGAATGATTATGGATTAGAAGCAATGGCAATATAAGCATGTGGAAATGAGTTGTGTTGTGACCTTTTCCTCCTAGAGTCTGAAGGATTCCCCACAAGTGAACCTACCGAATCAAGTGTTTTTTGTGCCCAACGAGGTCTAGTGGTGGAAGAAGATGATGAAGGAATGTCCTCAACTATGTCTTGACCCTGTGAAGGTGGAGGCATGTGAGTCAGAGTTGAAGGAGTTCCATCTTCCAAGTCACTATCATCACTATCATTATCCAAAATGGAGGAAGTAGGAGGAGTTGAAGAATCCAAGCTAGGACAATTCTCTTCAAAGTGAACACTCTTCTCAAAGAATATCTCATGTGTCTCAGGATCCATAAGCTTGTATGCCTTAAGAGTCTCAGGATAACCAACAAATATGCAAGGCTTGCTTTGTGGTTCCAATGCCTTGCATTTTTGTGGAGGTATGTGTGCCCAAGTTGGAAAACCAAAGACTCTAAAATGTTTCACAACTGGTTTTCTTCCACACCAAGCCTCAAAAGGAGTAACTCCATCCAAGGCTTTATGATGAGTTCTATTTTGTATGTGAGTGGCACAACATATAGCTTCAGCCCAAAAGGCTTGATCAAGAGACTTAGCATGAATCATACAAGTGGCCATCTCCTTAAGGTTCCTATTCTTCCTTTTTGTAACACCATTCTACTATGGAGTGTAGGCAACTAAATGTTGAAGATCAATACCCTCAAGTGTGCAAAAGTCTATAAGCCTTGAGTTCACATATTTCCTTCCATTATTTATTCGAAGAATCTTGATGGATTTAATTGATTGATTCTCAAAATGAGCCTTGAAGGTGAGAAATTTATCAAACACTTCACTCTTGTGACCAAGAAAGTAGACCCAAGTGTAGCGTGAAAAGTCATCAATGAAGGTGAGTACATAATGAGCCTTGCCAAATGATGGCACTGGAAATGGGCCCATTACATCACTATGAACCAACTCAAGAAAAAATGTTTCTCTCCAAGACTTCCCCTTATCAAAATTCTCTTTGGGATGTTTGCCCATTTCACAACTTGAACATACACCCTCTGAATACTTGACTTGAGGTAGACCTTTGACCATATCCTTGCTGCTAAGCTGCTGAAGATATCGGTAGTTGAGATGTCCAAATATTTTATGCCAAAGTTTACTTTGTGAATTTGAGTGTGTCAATAAGGCATGAGAAGGAGTCTTAGGTATAAAATTAGAAAATGAGTAAAGCCTTGTGTCATGATTTGCTTTTCCTATTGCCACCATAGAATCATCCTTAAGATTTTTTACTACAACTAAATCAGGTAGGAACTCAACTTTCTTTCCACCTCCATAATGAGTGATTTGGTAAATTAAAAGGAGGTTTGTGCTAAGGTTTGGAACATAGAGAACATCTTTGAAAGCTCCATTTTCCATCTCAACTTGCCCTTTTCCTTCAGCTTCCACTTGAGTATCATCTCATACATAGATGTGAGGTACTGTAGATGGTTTCAAGGAAGAAAATTGCTCCTTTGTAGCACCCATATGATGTGTGGCACCTGAATGAAAGATCCATTCCTCTAAATTATTTGTACTTGCCACCAATGCTTGCCCTTTGCCCTTTGAAGTGGAAGGTGATGAATCCTTTCCCTTGTAGGCATTAGGCAAATCAATATGATGCTTCTTGATTATGTTTGTCAACTCATCAATTTGTTTCTTGCGGCATTGATGCTCATCATGATTTGGCTTCTTGCAATATGCACAAATTTTCTTCTCCTTCTTAGAATTATCCCCCTTGTTTTTTTTGTTGTTGTTGTGGGGAGAAGACTTTCCTTGTTGTGAGGAGGAATATTGTTGAGTGTCTGATTGTGATTTGGCCTTCCACTTATTTTGCTTCTTGTTGGAACCTTTACCATCTTGATTCCCTTGATTCCCATTATTAGCCACCAATGCCTTAGACTTTGAAGACTTGAGAATCCCCATACACCAATTTTTCTTGTTCTAAGACCAACATTTCTAAAAATGACTCAAATGAAGGCTTAGTGAAGGCAGTACCCATGGTTAACTTGTGAGTATTGTAACTTGAAACAAAAGCTGCATATTCAGGAGGAAGATGATTCAACAAGTGACTAACCAACTTTGCATCCTTCATGGGATTACCACAATCATCAAGTTGTACTCTATAATCATTGAATTTTTTGAGATAATCTTGGATTGTGTCAAAGTTCCTAGGGTCTAATTTGAGGAGATCAGTCTCAATTTTGAATCCCATTTCTTCATCCACTTTACCAAACAAATCTGCAAGTTTATCCCAAGCATCTCTAGCATCATTTATGGTTTTGATGTGATACATGAAAGCTTCAGAAATATTCTCTCTCAAGACTCATAAAGCTTTAAAATTTTTGCATGACCAATTTTCTATTGCAGCAGTATCATCACCAACGGGTTTTTTAATTGTACCATCCACATAAGGATTTAAACCTTTAACCATTAACTTGCTCCATACATTATCTTTCCATGTAGCATAGTTATGTGGAGTTAATTTTGCAATAGAACCCATGATGCAAAATGAAAAGAGAACAAGAAAGAGAGACATCAACACACAAGACACCCCCCCAATTCACTCAATCAAAGAACCCCCCCAAAAATGATGATTTTGGCACTTTATAGCTAGTGCGTGTACAATTGCCACTTGACAAAATGGATCAAAGTGGACTTTTGATTTTGATGTATACAACTAAAAATATGAAGCTATAGAAGACTCAAGAAGATAGGACAGAAGATCCCTCAAGGATCTAATCAATTACAAGTGCCACAATAGGCCAAAATAGACCATATTCTGAAAGTCCTATGTCTACTCAAGATTTCTCCAAACTGATACCAGATCTGGAAAGTAGACAAACAATTATGCACTTTAAAAAAAAATTGCACATGCAAATGTGTCCGTATGAGCCCGAACAAAGCCTCTGAAGTTTCAAAAATAGGGATCAGACAGGTACAGTCACCAAAAACTACAATTTTAGCAAAATCTATGATCCAAAAATAGAAACGAACACCACCACTGAAAAGTTCAAGAAATTTTAGCCAAAATAAAAAAAAATTGCACTCAATTTGGAGCCCGAATGACCAAGTTATGGCCTCCCAAAGTCGGATTGTCAAATCAAAACTACATATGGTGAGGGCTGGAAATTATTTGAAAATCTGCTGATGTCACCAATTTACCATCTTAAATTTGACGGTCAAATGGCCATTGTGATAGTGCAAATGCACCCAGATTTGACGGTAAAAATGATCGTCAGATTTAACATTGAGAAATAATGACGCAACCATGAGCTTAAAATTTACGCCTTGGAGACTGTCACAACAAAGAAAAAATCAGCCCAATTGATGGCTAGACGACCATCAGATTTAACATAGTAAAAAGCTTGTGAAAAAGAATTTTTTTTTAAAAAAAAATATCATTTTATCGACCGCCACATGTTTGTGCTCTATTGGTGGCGGGGGTTGCTTGTGTGGCTAGTGGGCCACGTGTTTGCCCGCGTGTCTTCCATAGCTGGTGGAGCAGAGGTGGTTGGGGTTTGGCCGAGTGGAGTCTGCCCACGTGGTTGAGGTGGCTGTAGGCGTGTCCACCCACGTGGCTGAGGTGGTTGCACAAAGGTTGCGGGCAGGTGGAAGTGGCCGAGTGAGGTGGCTGGCGTAGGGTTTGCCAAGAGTGGCTCACTTGGAAGGAGCGGAGGTAGTGCTGGCAGAGGTGGAGAGGAATGTGGGAGGGATTGTGGGACTTTAGTCCCACATTACCCGTGGCAATGTGTTCTCGACAGTTTATATAGCCTCGTGCCCGCACTTAAAACAAAAGAGCTGGGTCTTAGAGCCTTGCGTGGGTTGCTTAGCGTGGGTGTTGTGTTGAATGTCAGGTTGGCTTGATCTGTGTGCTATCTGTTGAAGTGTGGCATAGGTTTTCAACTTAACTTGTGGTGTGCCCTAAAATAGGGCAAAATTTTTGCCACAGTATATATTTCCAAACAGGAAAAAATACCAGATCCTAAAAATAATAAATATTGTAGATCCAAAATAATTAAAAAATAACATATCCTAAAAATAATAAATATTGAATCTGAAATAATTGATGAAAATAAAAAAAAATTTCAGATCTGAAATAAAAATTGGAAAAATATTACCCAATTTGCAGATCGGGCCTTAGAGGTCCAATTTGCAAATTTTTTTTGCCTCAATTTTGACTTTTGCCCAAAGTAGGCAAATTTATAGTCAAAATTTATGGAAATAGCCACCCGGATGCAATGGTGAGGTCCGATCTTGCTCAAAACACTCCCACAAAATGTTGATCCTAGATTTGGTTCGTGGCCCTCCAAAGGTTGAAGCAATCAATGGCTCTCCAATGGCTATGCAATGAAGACTCCTTTGGCTTTGATACCATGTAAGAATTTTCCTAAGGAAAAGAATATACACCAAGATCTAGGAGCTCAAGAGATAACACAAACAAGAGAGACAAGACAATATGATCAAATGAAGAATTCAATAATGATCAAATGATAATGGATAATTGATTACATACAATGTAGGAATGCCTCAATATATAGGCAATGCAAGATAACTAGAAGATATGCAAGTGATAAGCTATCAACTAGACATGGTGGAATCACATGTCCACCAAAGGTGGATCATCCTCCATTGTACATGAAAGTATGAGAAGCATGTGTAACAATGAGAGGATGATAATGTGATAAGAGCACTAAAGGTGGATCTCACACACAAAGAGGTATGTAAAGACAACTATCACACCTAAAGTGGAGATTCTAAAAAGAAATGCAAACTCTTAGGTGTCTCAAAGACAACTAATATGCAAATGCATTATCCTAAGTAAACTTAAGTAAAGTGTAATTAGTGAATATTTAATTACACCAACATAATTATCACCTTTGGCCTTTTACTTAAAAATAATAATAATAAACTCACATTATATTATAAACATCTTTATATGCTTACAAATTTTAAATCTAGTTACAAAATAAAAGAATAACCTAAAACTTCCTACAACAAAGTCAATAAATTAGATAAATTTTGAATTTTATTTTAATTTTATCTTAACAAAAAAAAATGAATTAATGATACCTTTTACCATGAGATACTGATTCTTATTGAATTCTAACCCCAACTTGACATGCATTAGTGTACATTATTGTACCATCCTAAAAAGTTAGCACCCATTATTGGATGCCTTTAGGACCTTTTTGGACACCATTTTAGAGATTTCTTAGATTCAGATGTGTTCATGCTTGGTTTCTCACTTTCATCTTTTATTTTTCCTCTATTTTCTCAACACTTCTTGCATCCCAGTTCATTGCAAAATATTCCTCTTGAGAACTAGGTTGAGTCAAGTCAACATAGCCCTTGGGGGTTTTATTTCAATGGGCTCTAATCCCAATGCAAGGTTGCTTCTTTTCCCACTATTGGTCATTGTCGATAAGTCAATTTAAAATCCTAAATTCACTATAAAAGGACATTCAAGATTCTCATTTTGACATCCAATCTCATGTAAATACCTTATGATTGCATCATACACATGTTTAAGCAATCTATGTGCAATCAATTGGTGATTTCAAGTGCTCTTTTGGATTCAAGATTTGAAGACAAGGCTTCTAACTCAAGATCTTCAAGTCTTCTTCCATTCAAGATCTATTCAAAGGCAATCATTTCTCATTGATGCAAGTTTCTCTCGTCCATGGTGGCCAAGTAGAGGAATTCACAAGCAAGAAAGAAGATCCACATTCCATCCTTCTTCCTCTTCTTCTCAATTGAAGTGATCAAGCACACATACATCCAAGATCTAAGGATTTGAAAAGTGTAGATCAATTGCATTTGTGAGGACATCCTTTTGATTCTACAACACACATTTCAAGCATACATCTTAATGGGTTTACGAGATCTGTATCCATCCACGAGGGTTTGACAAACAAGGTGAATACTTACATTTATCTTATTTTACATGATTTACTTATTTTCCTTCAAGTTTAATTCCTATCTAGGGGCTTGACCAAGGCAAGCCCCTTTCCACAACAATTTCCCCATTTTTCATGTGTGCAGGAACATGTGGGCAGTTGTAGAGATAGATTTTTGGGATTTCAGAACCAAGAATTGATCCTTTATAAAATTCATAAAGTTTTAGCCTTTCAATACTAGGCCAACTTTTTTGGACTTGTTCATTTGGATTTGAAAATTTCACAATAAGTTACAGGTTTAATAACCCCAGATCCCATACAATTTTTCATTTCAACATGTTTTTGTCAGTCAATTATAGATTTGAAGTTCATTTGTTCCCTTCTTGCAATTAAGGTAAGTACATCATTCTCATTTTCCTTTAGCACTTGCTTTGATATATTTAGATCTGATATCATTTATTGTTGGTTATCATCTTCTTTATCATTGCATAAGTGTTTGTCATACTTTACATTGCATATACATATGTTTCTATCTATACAGGGAATACCATATACACATCCTCCATCAAATCTCCCTTTTTTCTAGATCATGCATTAGCACCCCTACTTCCATTTTGGGTTGTGCTAATCAGATTTGGTTTAAGGGTGGGGTTTGGTATTACAATATTGTATATGGAAAGTGGAGTTCTGCCATTGATCACCATTTTCCATATCACATTTTGGTGAACCCGACTCATAACATTTTCCTTTTGGTTTTGTGTTTGGGTCTCCTTCATTGTATGCATCTAATTAGATCTCCTTTGCATTTTTACATTGTTAGATCTTCTTTGAATTGCATTCTCATACCTATATCTACTCTGTATGCATTGTACATTATATACATTTAGTTTCATAATTACATTCTTAAATTTGATAGTTAAATTTTCTTGGTTTGCATATTTATTTCAAATTGCATTGCATCTCTCTTTCCCTTCATTTCCTTGTGTATGAGCTTTATCACTTTGAGTCCTACCTATAGCATTTTTGTTAGAAGTCATAGACTCATGGGTCCCTTTGATCCCAAACCCTCCTTCTTTCCTAGGAATCTTGATGAAACCAACATGCTCTCTAATGATATCAATCTCGTCATGGAGAACAACTCTTCTCATTCTTCTCATAATAAAGATGAAGCATTAAGAGTTCCTCCTTCCCAATTCCAAAATCTTTCCCATGACTTTGAAAAATTTGAACAATGGTTATCTCAAGAGAATCATAATCCTAAAGCTCTTTCCATTGTGCAAGACATAAGAAAAATTATTCATCATGATAAACATGGTCTTGACCTCGTGTATACTATCTCTCATCATGTTCATACCAATGTCAAACCTCTTAAGGATTGTGCTCAAAATTTATGTATCATTTGACCTACTATAAGTGTTCAGACCTCTTTGCCTATCTCTACTTCCATTCCTAGTGTGTCTATTTTTACTCTACCTATCATCACAACTTCAATTAAAATTTCCAATCCTACACATGTGAGTCTTCATAATACTATTCTTCCTTCTATTCCTTCAAGTTTTCCATGTGTTTCATTTCCTTCATCTATGACCACTTATCATAGTGTTCCCTTTTCATATTCATACATTTCTTCCATTTCCCACAATGCTCCTAACATGTCTCATATTTCTCCTCCCATTTCTTCTACTGATTTAACTATCAATAGCTTGGCTCAAACTGTGTCTTCTTTCAAACAACAAACTACTTCTATGACTCAATCAAAGTTCAACATTCCTACTTGTGACATTTCTAGTCCTTTGTCTATGGATATCATTCAAGCTATTATCCCAAAAAGTATTGAGATTCCTCATCGTGAAACTTATAATGGTAAGGGTGATACTGTGACTCATGTAGTGATTTCTCTCATGACCATAGGTTCATGGAAAAGTTTTTTACTATAACCTTTCAAGACCAAACCTTGCAAAGGTATTATTCCTTACCTCCTTATTCCATCGATTCCTTCCACAAGATTTCTAACACTTTCATTCAACAATTTCAAAACAACATTGGTCCTAAAATTTCTTTGATAGATCTAATACATTTTAAACAAGGTTTTAAAGAAAAATTTAGTGATTTCATTGATAGATTTAAGCATTTGTATGCTCAGATTTATTATCCTATGCTCGATGTTGCTATATAACACATTTTTATTGATAATTTACAAAAAGACATTAGAGATAAGATTCTTCTTTTTGAGTTCTCTTCCTTTTCACAATTGTGTGTAGTTCTTCATCATTATCAACTAAAAGTGAGTCAATTTGAGAGCACCAATCCAATGGCTCATGTTCCTATTGATAAGAGTGATGCTGCATATAATTTCAACAAATTTCAGAAATCCAACAACTGTACATCAAAATTAATAATTCATCTAACATATATAGTTGATGAACAAGTGGCAATAGCATCTAAAGGTGTGGCTCCTTTGTTCTCTATTTTTAGACCTACTCATACTCATACTTATATTTCTAAATATTTTCATATTGTGATGATGAAGTTAATTACTTCTAATATGTTAACACTTACTCCTACCAAACCAATTGACCCTTTCAAACCTAAGTCCAAATACTTTTATCCCAAGGCTTTCAGTCAATACCATCGTCAAATCGGTCATGATACTGAAAAGTGTTGTTGAAGACCTTATTGAGTCCAAGGCTCTATCTGTTGATGTTACTAATGATAATGGAAACAAATTAGTTGCACCTCCTAATCAAAATTTTTAAATCTACACTAATCCTTTGCTATATCATTCAACCAATACTATTGAACAACCTTCTTCTTCCCAATACATTGACTATGATGAGAAAGTTGATGAAGCCAATCATATTGTTAACCAATTTGAACATATCCAACATAAAGTTCAACCTAAACCTCAACCTCCTCCTCATTCTTTCATTACCTTTGATCATGGTGAGACAATTAAGGCATCTGAAGATCCTCTCTACATTGTCACTAGGGTTAATGGCATTCCTTCTCCTGGTACCCTTGTTGATCCCACTTGCATGGTGAATGTGATAAATGAATAACATTGTTTTAGTAAACAATTGTAAAAATATTTTTATGATAAATCTGATATCTTGATTCAAACATGCAATGGTTTCCTTTATCCTTCCCATGGTTCCATTTCATTTCCTATGGAAGTTGGTGGTAAAACCCTATACACTAATTTCATTGTCATTCCTACTTCTGATCAATTTCAAGTCAAACTTAGTCTTCCTTGGCTTACCTCCATGAAATTCGTGGCTTCTCCCATTCATAAATGTGTTAAATTTCCTGAGAATAGAGAGATCATGATTGTTAATCATAGTATTTATCAACTTTTTGTGCCTAGAGACTCAGTTGACTTTGATTTATTTTGGCATTCCATGCCTCAACCAACTCAAACCCATCTTTTTCTCTTTCAATCATACCAAGCCTACATAATTAAAAATATTTGTAAACTTAGTAAACCTAAGTATGATCTTGGATGTGGACTTCTTCCTATACCACCTATACCTCCTCTTCCTATATCTTATCCACATACTTCTCAACCCATCTCTCAACCTAGTGAGGTTCCTTCTATTCTTCCTTGTAAAAAAAAAAATGACCCGATGTTGATTGATCCTATCCCTAACTAAGTTTCTTGCAAGACCAAACATAGCCATCATGCACGTGATCATCATTGCAAGCATTGTTCTTGATCTTGTCAAAATGCTTCTCAAAACACTGCTTCACCTCATACACTTCCTCATACTTCATTTCCCTTTAACCAACCCATGCTCGAGCCTCTGGAGGAAGTGAATTTAAATCAAATGAAAATGAACAAACATGACAATGCTATCCGTATCTTGGATTATGTTATAATTAATCTTGATGGTGAAAATAATCTTGATGATGATGTTCATAATGCTAACAATGATACTCATGCTATTGATTCTAATGACTATGAGACTATTGATAATGATAATAATTTACTAGTTATGCTTTCACAACAATTATCTATCAATCCTAGAAACAAACACAATGACCTTTCTATACAACATGCTCATTGTTTGGATCTGGCTATTGTTCCATCTATTGTTCATGATGTTGATAAAATAGAATAATTTTAGATAGCGATGATGCAAAATAGTAGATAGTGATTCCTTTTGGTTTCCGTGATGCCAGTCCAAAAAGACTCTTCTTCGTAACTATTACATTTTTTTCTTCCTTTGTTTTACAGTTCTAATTTCTTTGGGGGATGATAACATTTCATTCTAATATAATATTTCATACCGATCCCAAAGTTGGTAGATCCCTTTTGTGCTCTCTTTTTTCATGTGCTTATTTCTCTTGACTTGTCCTTTCTTGGGGGAATTTCACAGTGGAAATATTTCTATTGGATGCATGTATGCTCTATTAAAGAAATTTCTCCCTTTATGTTGCTTGTAATCAATTTAACGTGGGGGAATACACTCCACTCACAATTTTTACACATACACTATTTCAATATTTTTGTGCTTTTGGATCCTTTAATGGATACACTTTTCTTAAGGACATATCCTCCTTTTTCTTTTCGATCCCTAAGGAAGCTTACCTTCCCTTAGGATAGATCGCTCTTTTGGATCCCTTAATGGATACACTTTCCTTAAGGAAAAATCCTTCCTTTTCTTTGCTGACCCATAAGGAAGATTACCTTCTCTTAGGAAAGGTCATTCCTTTTCCATATCCCTTATGGATACACTTTCCTTAAGGATATTCCTTGATGGATTAAATAGCATGGCACACAAACCTGTTAGAACTTTCAATGCCATATTTTGCAGTACCTCCTTTGTGTGGTTCACAATAAGACACACTATCTTATTAGGCTAAGGTGATCTCTCTCTCTCTCTCTCTCTCTCTCTCTCAATGATATCTCTCTTATCTTGGTTTCATATTTGATGAGGACTTAAGTCACTTGGGGGCTTGATTTTTCTTTTCCTCATTGACTTTGATAAGATCATTTTATACACTTGATCTACTTTACCGTGAGCATTATTTGTTCTCATACGCCCAATAAAGTGGGGGCTAAGTATACCATCCTAAAAAGTTAGCACCCATTATTGGATGCCTTTTCAACCTTTTTGGACCCCATTTTAGTGATTTCCTAGATCTAGATGTGTTCATGCTTGATTTCCTACTTTCACCTTTCCTTTTTCCTCTATTTTCTCAACACTTTACACATCCCAAAATTTATTTCAAAATGTGCCTCTTAGGGACTAGACTGAGTCAAGTCATCCTAGTCCTTGGGGGTTATTTTTCAATGGGGTCTAGGCCCAATGCAGGGTTACCTCTTTTCTCGTTCTTGGTTATTTTTGACCTGTCAATATTAGATCCCAAATTCACTATAAAAGGACATTCAAGCTTCTCATTTTGACATCCACTCTCATGAAAATACCTTATGATATCATCACACACATGTTCAAGAAATCTATGTGCAAGAAATTGGTGATTTCAAGTGCTCTTTTGGATTCAAGATTTGAAGACAAGGCTTCCAACTCAAGATCTTCAATTTTTCCACCAATCTAGATCTATTCAAAGGCAATATCATCTCATTGATTCAAGATTCTCTCTTTCATGGTGGCCAAGTAGAGGAAATCACAAGCAAGCAAGAAGATCCACATTCCATCCTTCTTCCTCTTCTTCTCAATTGAAGTGATCAAGCATACATACATCCAAGATCTAAGGATTTTACAAGTCTAGATCAATTGCATTTGTGAGGACATCCTTGATTCTATAACACACATCTCAAGAATACATCTTTGTGGGTTTATCAGATCTGTATCCATTAATGAGGGTTTGACAAGAAAGGTGAATACTTATATTTGTCTTGTTTTACATACTTTACTTATTTCCTTTCAAGGTTAATTCCTATCTAGGGGCTTGACCAAGGCAAGCCCCTTTCCACAACAATTTCCCCATTTTCATGTGTGTGGGAATAAGTGTGTAGTTGTAGAGATGGATTTTTGGGATTTTGGAACCAGAGCTTGATCCTCTATGAAGTTCATCAAGTTTTAGCCTTCCAGGACTAGGCTGACTTTTTGGGACTAGGCCTACTTTTGTGACATGTTCCTTTGGATCTAAAAATTGCATGATTAGAAATTATTGGTTTGATAGTCCCAAATCCTGGACAGTTTCTAATTCTAACAAGTTTTCATCAGTCAATTACATATTTGAAGTTTATTTTCCCTCTTCTTGCAACTAAGGTAAGTACAACATTCTCATTTTCCTTTCGCACTTGCTTTTATATAATTAAATTTGATATCATACATTATTGGTTATCATCTTATTTATCATTGCATAAGTGTTTTTCATACTTAACATTGCATACACATACATTTGTGTCCATACAGGAAATATCATATACGCATCCCCCACCAAATATCCCCTTTCTCTAGATCATGCATTAGGACCCCTACATCCATTTTGGGTTGTGCTAATCAAATTTGGTCTAAGGGTTGGGTTTGGTATTCCAATGCATATGGAAAGTGAAGATCTACCATTGATCACCATTTTCTATGCCACAATTATTACAAAGACCAGTCTTACATTATTAAACTATTCAATCTAAATTAATCAATGTATCTACTATATAATTTTTAACCTTACAATATCTAAATTAAGTACATAAATGTATACATATAAGTTAAGGATCAAGTTCAATTAAGATTAAATAATTATAATTTGATTAGGGGATATGATTGGGGTTAAAATAGGATTGGATTTAGAGTTTAATAGTTAACCCCAATTCTAACCCTAATCATAAATAGACCTAATGCTAACCCTTATCCTAATCCTAAATAAACTTAATACTAGTCATAATCTTAACTAAATTTTACCCTAGTCTTAATCTAAAATAATCCTTAATACTATCCCTAAATCCAAGATTTATTGTATAACCCTAATCCAAAAAATGGTTCATAACACAATGTGTTGGGACAAACTATAATGATAGGATATTTTACAATATGTTGTCATGGTCCTCTCTACCCATTTGTAGTATTTTTCAAAAAGATGCCTTTTCACAAAGATATGATATTTCACAAAGATGTCTTTTCGCCCTTACAAAATTGCAAAATTGGGAAAGCATGACATGTTGGACCACTTGAGAAGATAACTTGACATGTTGGCCCTAATAGAGTTTTAGCCCATTATGAAGATGTCTTAGATTGGTTATTTATGTTGGGCTTAATGGTGGCAAAAATAGCCAACAATTTGTAACATTGTTAATAATGTTGGAAATTGTTGGCTATCTATGCTACCATTTAGTCCATCACACATTATTGATCTGAGACATCTTCATCATGCTAAAACTTCGTTAGGGCCAACACATCATGTTATCTTCTCGGGTGGGCCACTACGTCACATTTTCCAAATTTCACAATTTTGCAAGGGCGAAAAGGCATTTTTGTGAAATGACAATGTTTTCGCTATTTCACATTTCCTTCTTTCGGCTCGCTAGAGTTAAGTGAAAAATGGTGAAATATGTCACTGTTTCACATTTTATTTTTTCGACTTGTTGGAATGAAGTGCAAAACCACACAGTCAATTTGTTAATGCCACATCAGCAGGGTGGGCTAACATGTTATGTTTGTAGATTCAACATTTCTTTTCCAACATCATGATTTGACTATTTATGGCATTAGGTAACACTATGAGTGTCTAGGGAACAAAGATTAGGGGGATAACATGAAATGTTAGCAACCAATCTTTGGATAATACGACACATTAGCAATTTTTTTTGGAAAACATGAAATCTTGGCCCTTGTATGATAAAGTTTAGTCCAAATGAATGTGTCTTAGATCCACTATCTTTGATGGGCTAATGGTGGAAAAAAATGCCAACAATATACTATAGAAGAAATAATGGTGTGACATAATGGGTTGGTTTTACATATCCATAATATGGTAACAAATGTCATTGGATTTTTAAACACCAATATTTGCTCCATTTTTTAGGAGGCTAGATGGAATAGGGTAAAGGACTTTAAGACCTTTAGGTATGTGAGCCACTTTAAAATGTTTGAGTGGAAAGATCCATATGACCCCACACTCTCATATGCACTCATTAGGGGGTTAATACAATATATTAGCAATGAATCTTTGGATACCACAATGTGTTAGCGATGAATTCCAGAAAACCATACAATCTATTGACCCTCACAGGGATGGAAGGTCTAATTTTATGTGTAGTGGATCAGTTGGTAACTCTTCACATGTTATGAAACTTTGTGTGGATGCCCCTATATTGTATTATCAATTATCATAAAATTTAGTCTAATATAGACCATTTTTTAAAGAAAGGTCATAATTAGCAACATGAATACCTCACTATAAGATACACTTTCAAGAAGTACCTCCCTATCCTCTCTCTCCATCCCTCTCCTTCCCATATCCCCTATAACCAATCTAAGACATATTCTTCATCATGGGCTAAAATTATACCATAGCCAACACGTCATGTTATCTTCCCGAGTGGGTCAACACATCATTGTTTCCTAATTTTGCAAGGGAAAAAGGAATCTTTGTGAAATGGCGACATATTTTTCCATTTCACACTTAACTTTGGTGAGTCAGCAGATGGAAGTGCAAAATGGTGAAATCTTTGCCCTTTCACAAAGATGCCTTTTTTCCCTTACAGAATTGCAAAATTGCGAAAACATGACGTGTTGGACCACCCAGAAAGATAACATGATGTGTTAGCTATGGTAGAGTTTTAGCCCATAATGAATATGTCTCATATTGGTTAGCTATGTTGGGCTTAATGGTGGAAAAAATAGCCAATAATTTACAACATGTGTAATGAGTATAGAAATCACACACTTGTACAAAAACAATAATATGTGACTAAATAAACTACTAAAAATTGCATATAAATGACTAAACTTAATCACATGACTATTGGTAGTTTATTTGCAGTAATTTATAACATGACTAAATTTATGACTAAACTATTTTAGTTATTTATTTAGTCATTGATTTGATCATTAATTTAGTCATTGATTTAGTCATGGTAGTGATTTGTTTAGTCATATATTTAGTACTCATTAATTTAATCATTTATTTAGTCCTTAATTTAGTCATATTAGGGCACGATGGAATTGGACCACCATCCTCCTTGTAAAGCATGTGTCATTCCATTGAGCTAGTACCCTTTAAAGAATAATCACACCATGTGTATACTAGTACTTTCCATTAAACATGATTTCAAGTTTTTCCAGCTATAATTCAAGGGCAACAAAGCCTAAGTGGAGGATGCATAGTGATACTCTAAACTCAATGTTGAAGTTATTCAATGTGCAATATAAGAATTTCAATTAGATACAACAGTTGGAAATGCTTTGATAGAAATGTATGCAAAATGTAAAAGCATACACAAGGCACGTGAACCATTCCCATGCTCTAGCATGGAAAGTTGAACATATTTTACTAGTATTAGGAACTACATTATTGTAGAAATCCTATGAAGTTATGTTTATGTTTTTCCACACATTCTAGAAACCTGGTAATTTATCTATTATTATAGTCATACTTGCTCTATCAGAGCAAGTTATTTGAAAGTTACCAAAGAATTTCTTAATATTAATTGAATGGATATTAAATTTACTAATTCTCAAAAATAGGAAACAAGAAATAAAATTCCAAAAATATGATAATGACTCATGTCTCATTTCTGAGTTTTTCCTAGGTTCACCATGACACTTTACTTTGCTTCTTAAAATATAAATAATTCAAATTAATATGCACACAATGAAATTAGAATCTAGTTCATCTCTCTTCCATGGATATTCTACAACTCTGAAATGGTTCTTCAATAAAGAAAAATTCATATTAAAAGTCAAAATCATTTTCTAAGCTTTTCAATTTTGTCAAGGAGATACCCGATTAACTATTGCTCCCTTTTCTATAACAATTGTTTTTGAAGATGATCTAAATAAGAGCTAACAAAAATTAAGGATCAATCACATTGGTTAAATTGTTGTTTCATAATTGCAGCCATCAAAGATCAAACCCTTGCTGAGCTAGTGAGCACATAGGCTCCATGTCCCTTTTGGGCTCCTGTAAGTGCTGGTTTGAACTATTTTTTCATTGCAAATAGAAGACCCCCATTTGTGGCTCTACTAAATGGGCCAATAGTGTACACTAACTACTCTCTAGCTTACCAGTAGGTTTGAACTCTCGAATTTGCCAATAAAAAATAAATGAGCGTTAATATTCAAAATATTCAACAAAATGACAAGTACTAACTAGTACAAGATAATTTATATTATGGATATGATTGGTTGGCCAATACAAGGGACCTTTATACCAACATAAAGAATTCATTTCAATATGTTACATAGGCTTCTTGGAATGAGTTGTAGAATAGATTTTGCCTAGTTGAAAGTGAAAAAACAACTTATACCTTGATCAGTAGAAGACATTTTCCACAACAAGTTAAATTGTGATATTGCTATCAGGATTCAACTGTGTAGTTTTTGAGTCAAACTCATGAAACATGGGTTAATGAGTTTGACTAAAAAAACTAGACAGTTGAATCCTGGTAGCAATATCACAACTTATACCTTATGAGAACTTATTAATTTAATGCACACAAAATAACCCCTACAAACCCTTCTTTTTCATTTAAGAGTGTAATTAAAACTAAATATGGTCATGTAATTAAATCTCCACGTTTATTTTAGCATATATGCTACATAGTTTTTGACTAGTTCTCGCTCGAGTGTCTATGTGTATCAAACTTAAAGGTCCAACTTCTTTGAAACTGGTTTCAATAAAAAAATTTAACCTAATTTGTTTGATTTGATATATTAACTATTAATTTATCCTCTAGTTCTCACCCTAAAGGTATTTGTTTCAGTAAGCTTCCCCTTGGAAAATGCCAAAAACTAAATACTTGTCTAAGTTGTCTTTCATAAAAAAATATAACATCAATGTTTTAATCCATCTGATATCTATGAAAGGTCCAAAACATCCAAATGTTATTTTTTCATGTAGATTCAACTTTAGTTTCTAGTGATAGCACATTGATATTTAAAATATTACTTGTAGAGGGATATATTTGTAAGATGTTTAGAATGCAAAATTCCCTTGAATAGCATAAGTTCTCTCTCATCATGCACACTTCTATTTTCTTAATCATTCTTATTTTGATGCTATAAAATACTATTATCTATTGCATGAAAATATCATTTGGAAGTGACTTTCACTGTTCTTCATAAGATGACTTTGTCACTTCATATAGCACTGTCTTTTCAATGTTATTACCACATGCCTCAAAGGTATTATTGATCATAGTAATTATCACTCTTAATCCATTAGCATTGAAAGCACATGAAAGCATAATTAGTGATCTTAACATAGGTTTCTATGCGTCAGAGCTGAAACAAGAGATCAAAAATTTGAATGGCTTGGGTAATGGTGAAGCTCCATGGTTTCTCAAAGTTGTTGTTGAATCAAGATTCCTAGCTCCTTTATATTACCAAGTGATGACATAGAAGTTAGACATTCAAAAAAATTATACTGAGTTCAAGCATTATTTTTGTATTTTTCAGCATCTTTTTAGCAACATTTTCATCTTTGTCTTTCACAACAACTCTTGGATTTACCTCTTTCCCCATTTCCATAGGCATGGTTTGTGAAAGGTCTAATAAAAAATGACATCGATTATAAATTTATAAACATGGAAGTGCATAATGAATATATTAGTTCATTATCACCAATGTAGTGGAAAGTTCCTCAAATTAATTCAATAGAAAAATCTTTCTTAAGTGATGCTATAACCCTGTCATTTTGCTACTTAACCTAGATAATTGAATATATTCCTATCATTCTTCAAGTTAAATCTCATCTATAGGAAAATTGAATTTAAAAAGATAAAATTTAGATTGAAGGTAATGTAAGAAAGAAACATTCAAGGCATAAAATACATAAGAGAAACACCAATGTAGGTACACATGAAGATTTTCGGTAAAAAAAGACTAGATGGCTTTCGTGAAGTCTATTAAAAAAAGCTCTAATAGTTCATGCATCTCAAAGCTAAAAAATATCATGGATACAATCTGTATAGGTTGTAAAAGTATGATCCTCCATCTAAAACCAAAACAAAACCCCAAGAAACCAACCTATTTTAGATATTCGCCAAGAAAACATCTAATTCGGGTTGTATCTCCCATGGGGTTTTCAACTTTCCAAGGTTCAAGGTAATATTAAAGCATATAAACATAGAACTGGTATATAGATGCAAGAGAGTTAAAGAAACATATGAAATGGATGATCAATAAAAATTCAACATAAATTTTTTTATCTACTACAATTATAGATAAAATGCCTAGCTCTCTGCGATATCTTCCCCTACCATTCCTCTCCCTACCCTAAGAAGAAAAATAAAAAATAACAATAATATTACTCTAAAACAAAACAGTCCAACAACAAGAACACACAAAACTAATTGAAGTGTTAGATACGATACTTTTATCTGAGACACTATCAAATTGCAAGACAATGCAACAAACAATAATTATTCATCATCAAGAATAAAAACATCAAACAAAATTATGATTATTAAAACTATATCATACCTACATGCAAATTAGTAACAAATAATATAAATTTAATATTAACTTAACCCCAAAAAAATCAGTTACTTAGAATCTAGATAACAATCCCACTGACCAAACTAAAAGCTTGAAGAATTTAATTCATGCTTTAAATTTTAAGCACACATCATGTCCAAGCTTACAAATCAACATCTAGTACAAGCATATGTGGGTTACAAACGTAGCAAAGATATTGCATGGATTAAGAGTAAATCATGATCATTACATACTTATTTTCCCGAAGTAGAATTCACTTCTCAAGAAGAACAATAGTGAAAAACTGGATGAGGTTGTCAACATCCAAGATTTGAACCAATGGTTGAAAAGAAATCTGCATTCAAAATAGTCATCAAATAGAACAGTAACATCTAAGAATAAATATATAAAGTTTGGCCGAATGAACTAAAATAAATTCTTAAATAGAAACATACAAACCAAATCATTTATTGCAAAGGACAATTGGACCAGATGCTACTGTTGAACATCAAATGGTTATAGAATTTGATAAAAGACGGTATCATACATCTGCCTGAGGTAGTCCATCCTTGTGGGGTACCTCCACAAAGAGAAGGCAATGCTCTATGGAAAAATGCATTACAATCTCCCATAGTGGCTTGTTGAAACATGGCCCATGTCAAAATTACAATTTACATCAAATACACTCCACTCTCATGGAAAAGAAAAATATTCCTCATGAAGAAAATCCCTTACAGCACTAACGAGTGATATTCCAATTAAATTCACGTTTGAGTCAGAATCTATAACAAGCGATATAAAAAGGGGCCTAAGTGTACTACTGTGCACAAAAGAAATTAGATTATGTTGGCTGTATTGTAAGTACAGAACAAGAAACCTAGGTCCTCCATATGTCATAGATGTAACTGTAACAAGATCAAACAAAAAGTTAAATGCTCTCTTGTGAATCTACAACAGCTTCATAATTTATTAAGCACAAATCCTCTAATTAATTGCAATGTTTAATAAATTTATTTTTCCTCTTTTTAGCTAAGACACCAATTCCAGTATGAGGTTGAGTACAAGTTCGGGGTTCTGATTTATCAGATTTTTCTTCCTCCTGTAAATTTATGTCACAAATAAAAGAGAAAACTAAAAAAAACAAAAACAATTCATCAAGAAGCAGGATATAGAAACACCTAACTAGAAAACTCAAGCCACCATATATACTAATTTTGTTAGCTTCAATTACATATAGTTAAAAATATGTAGGCTAGTCTAATGGAGAAGGGTCAAGATCACTTCTTTCTACTGATATGGATGAGCATATAAATCTAGCTGAGCATGTAACTCACAACTTTATTACATCATGCCAATGCCCAAACACGACCAATCTTTTGTCATAATTACCCTGTTTATGTGCCTATTCTAAGTCCTATGAGATAAAGACATTTTTTTAGCAGCATAGCAAAGCACAATGTCACACATTTGTAAGTGGTGCCAATTTTAGGATTGAAGTCCCATATTCACCCGCATTGGTAACAACATTTGATACCTGCAAATTATAGTCACCATCGTATAAAGAAATAAGCATATCATAAAACATGAATTGCTAATATCTTCTTGAGATTTCCTCTTTTTGTCCTTTGTGATCCTCCTACATTTCAGATTGCAAATAGAAGATTAAGAGATAAACCAGCAATATTCACCAGCTAAAACATCCAAATTATGGGCCCAAAATAGGCCCAATGAATAGAAAAAAGAGCTTAAAACCTTGGAACTTAAACAAAAGAATTTGTACTTTGGTATAAGCACAAACATAGAGAAATGGTGAATGAATACAAATGACTTCAGAATTTTAAAATATTAGATTTTAGATAGATAAATTGCATCTTCGTTTAGATGAATTGCTTTCCATTTTAATTGTAATTGCTAAGAATTCAAACCATTTCTTTTCTATATACATGGACTCCACTTCATACTAGGGCTGTAAAAGATGTCGCTTGATGTAATAACCCTTCTAAATATATTTATGGTGAATACTAAGAAGAAATACCATCCCCCCTCTTATAGAGTGCATGAAATCTGAAAAAACAAATGCTCAAAATCAATTCCGTGATTATAAAATCCCACTAGTGAAATTAAATGGAAAAATGTCTAAATTGTGTTGTAAACAAGCAATTATTTTGGGAGTTTCTTTTTATGTATTATATGTCTTATGGGAAGCTATATACGTCCCATTATTGATCTCACCAAATCTTTGCTAGTCTATGTTTGGTATAGCTCTCAAAAACCACCTAGACTCAACAAATAATGGTCAAGCTCAAACTCGTGATTCTTGGCCAAACCAAGCAGATTCTTGTTCATAAAGTGTATATACAATGCATTTGTAACATTTATATTTAAGTAATTTACAATGTTATCATTTCCACATGCAATCATGTTAGAAGACTTGATTAATACCCTCATCAGTCACAATGGCATGAATGCATGGGTATGGGATTTCGTGTAAGAGAAAATTGGAGAAGGATATATAATTATACATATCGTACAAGAATATTGCATCAATAAGATATTTGATTCCTTTCATGGATATCTTGTACAACATTTTTTCTTAAAATGTTTTGTATCTCCAATTTACTTCTGCAATTTATATCATGTTTCTCCCAGGATGGTAACATGGTAATAGACCTCATACAACTCTAATCATGCCATAATAACAAGATAAATTTATCAATGCCAGAATTGAGAATACTTGAGCGATGGCCAACAAAATGACAAGTTGAAATAAATTATTTGCGCATACACACTATGAGAGAAACCTGTGTGTATAAGAACTTAGAAAAACATAAACATGAACTAAGGAATTTGAACAGTTAAGAGGCATGGAAATTTATATTATCAACTCTTTTTTGGTTGTATATTCATGAAATAAGACTGGATCAAAAAAATTATTGGCAAGTATTCTCCATACCTTGAAGTGCATGTATTTAAAAATGATCTATTGCCCAAATTTCTCAATAGTTGTATCATTGCTCATCAACTGGGGAGAATAAATGAATTGGAGTCTATTAGCTTATTGGTTATCAATGTGAGAAAATCCATGGCTATTACATATGCTCGGATGAATAGAAAAATATAAGAGGCAACCGCAAACAACAAACATCAAGAATCATGCAAATTGATGTCCAGTGTTTGTTTTAAACAAAATTATAGGCTGTGCACAGCTAAATTGTTTGAAAGAATCCCTCAAAGAGATGTCATCTCAAATAATGAAATCTATGAATTGTATGACAGAATCCTTGTCGTGTTTCAACATTTTGCCAACTTTCAAGAATATTTCTGATTTTCCCCACATCCTCCTCACTAATCTGAAATGCCTTGGCAAGAATCAATGGATGAATGGTTGGATTGGAATGAAAAGTAACAAACAGAGTAAAAACAATCCCTAGATTCTGACTATTAAATGCAGCTATTAAACTGGCAGGACTATCACCCAAATTTTGAAGGAAATGAATAGTTCCCTTAGGAAAAACAATCACATTACTAGTATGAATTTCCTGAGAGAAATATTTGTTGTTACTTTTGGTGATATTATGATGATCTATGGTACTTAAATACCACTACCTTTGTATAGTTTGTCTGGTTGAGATATACAACAATAGTTGAAGGTGATTTTTAGCACACGTTGCATATCACAAGCATGGGAATTATTTGTCCCGGTGCCTCAAAGAAATGTGTTCTCATGGACTACAATTGTTGTAGGTTATGCACATAATGGATTAATTGAAAATTATTTAGAAACTTTCAGGAAAATGCAACTGTCAGGTGCAAAGCCAAATTCCACAACCTATGCCAACATCCTCCCTGCCTCTGCCAAAATAGGTGATTTGGAACAGGGTATGGGCATCCATGAAAGCATAATAGACAGTTTTTTTTCCAGATGTTAGTAGTTATAATTACCATTTTAGACATGAACGCAAAATGTGGAAGCATAGACAAGGCAATATTTTAAACTTCTTAGCAATGAATAAACTATCATTGTTTTAATGCCTTGTTTGCTATAATTCTATCACTACCTTTTACACACCAATACATTTGAGTCCTGACTCCTCACTCTTGTTACTAACTTTTGAACACATTTCTATTTTGACTATCATTGAAGTATCCTCTTCACAAGGCATGTCATCCTTCAAAGGACTGATTTCCTTCTCTCTGACTCTATAATTTATATGACTTTGAAAACTCTATATACTACTATGATTGCAGTTTTTCCTTTTTTGATTCTATTGTAGTGTGCTAAGGTCTTTTGAAAAGGGTTTCATCTCCATCATATGCAAGCTTGATTGACATACCTTGCTTACTATCATTTCAACTAAAACACTATTTTTTACTCTTGAAAACATCTCCTTAAAATAGTGATGTCTTCATCAGTACATCACTACCCTGACTGTTCCATTTACTTGTATTTGTTAAAAAAATAGGAGCCTCCTTATATGCATTGCATACACACCTCCACGCACTGCTTTTGTACTATTTTTCTCTCCAATATCACTACTTTTTAAACCTTGAATAGTAATGTTTATACCCTTTTTCAATCTTGTAATGGTATTGGCCTATGTTTTGAATTATTATAGAGCCCATTATTGTCTTCAGCATTTTATGTCACTTTTTTCATATTATCCCTTCCTTCGCATCTCTGCTTTGGTGCATTTCATACATTGGCATTGTCTTCTTGAATGTCAATTGTCATTTCTAAGCCAATGGTTGAAGGTTTATTGAAATCAAGGTTAACCACTATACTGAATACATTCCCCTTTCTATCAACCTTGTGACTGTTGGTCTTATTACCTTGAGGCTGCTATCATAGAAATGCTAAGAATATCATTGGCATTCCTTTGATATGACAACAAACCTCTTGTCTGATAATAGTCACCCTTCCATTCATGATATATGTACTTTGATAATTGGTGACTGCAATTTTACTAGTGCCTTAAACAAACTTTCCCTTACATTATTTTGAGGTACCAAAGACTCTGCTTTTTAGTACAATGATTGTCTTTGATCTCCTTTTTTGACCTCATAGTCCCTATATATCGGACGACTTCTTTGATTACATTTTCTTCATATAATGTCATTGGTATTTTATTGTTTTTGACATAAAGCACTGTATTTGGATCTATGTTTTCTGCATCATTCACTGTTTGTCACTACTTTTGACATTTTCACCTTTCGTTTAAGACACTTCATATTCTTTTCTGTGCAATATCACTGTGAGACACCTTTAAATGGGGATGAGGAAACAATTAATTTGAAAATTGAAAGGGCATTGGAATGACATAATGATGAGAAAAATTGTGTGAGCACAATGTATTGTTGGGAAATTCACATGCAAACAAGTAAAGAAATCAAATTCCAACAAGGAAACCCAATTCCTCTTATTTTGGGCTTTCAAAAAAATCGATGGACAAGTTTCCCATCACCAGCGTAAGTCTAATAAGTTATGAATTCTAAGGCTACATAACACAAAAGAAAACCAAAACACATAAATAAATGGTAGCTTATACTTTAGCTAGCCTTTGTAATATGATTCATATGTATGTATGTATGTGTGTGAATCATAGAAAATAGACTAAGAGGGTTGGGGAAATAAATATTTCAAATTGATTTTGATCTAAATATCATGAATTGAGTTAAAAAATTAGATAGAAATAGGAGGAACATTATTTTTAGCATGAATATTACTACCATGATAATGAGATTATTCTTCTAGAGCCTGTAAATGCATCCGTGGATCGTTATTCTCCATAGTCAATCCAGTTGTATCTCTCTGCATAAAACCAAGTACAAAGAGATATGAAAAAGAAAAAAAAGTAATGTGTCTTACAACTTGTAGAAGTAACCAAACTTTAGCAAAAGAATAGGCATGTATAGAAAGTTTCTTATCCAAGGGCAAGTAAGCATGAGAATAAAGACAAAACAAAAACCAAATCCATCAAACTCTAGAATCTAACTAGTGAAAATTAAAAAATACACATCATATATTTGATAATATAGAACCTAAAACCTTGGTCTTATGTAGAGAATTTTCTAGGTAAGTTGTAATCAATTGGGGGTGATTTGAAATTTCCATATAAGATTTTGGGAAGCATAGAATTAGGATGCTCAACTATTGGATCCTCTTCCCTATAGTAACAATGTCTGTACTCATATGAATAATATTATTACATTATATGATTATTAATCATTTAATAAGATCAAGTATTTAAACAATAATGAGAGAGAATATGTACCAAAAAATTGTGGCCAACACAAACTTGATAATAGTAATGGGATTTGTAGTTGCAGAGGCAAATGTGGAGGAAATATATGCCAAGCCTAGCAAGTAAAAAATATGGTTCACAACAATCCTGCAATGTTATTTCATTAGTCAATTTCCATACATGAAAAATAAATAATCAAATTATAGATGAGTTCCAAGCTTATTACTTCTATACTTACCCACAAAGAGAAACAAGAAATATCTCCCAAAAGTGGTACAATTCATTGTAGGGCATTCTTTTATGCATTACACACCAACATCAACATAAATTAGAATCATACATTTGACCTTTGAATATGAAATGATAATCGGTCACTGTGATGTACCCGTCTAACTTTTTCTAGGCATACTTCCTATTCTAGCATTCCTTCAATCTATTTAAAACCTGAAGTTTTCACAATTAATCAAGTTCTAGTTAAAATTTTCACTTCTTTCTTCTCATGCCTTTATTTTCTAATGATAGCATAGAATTTAATCTGAAACAACAAACATAAAAATCTACAGTCAAATCTAAGAAAAATAATAGCTAAAATTCATAAACTCCTTTTTATGACTACGTAGACTAAAAAATCATTTCAAATTGGGCCCTGTAGGACATCAAATGAATATACTTTTATAGAAAATAAGAAATAGGAGCCATAAAAAGTATAGCAACAATTTGTGTATAAGATACAATTATAAAGTTGTTCATTCCATCATCCAATGCAATTATAACTATGATATCCATGCCTTCATAACAAGCTTGAACTAGAATTTGGCCTACATGGGGTTTGAATTCTTTTAACTTCGCCATTTTATCTCTATTCTCAATAGAGAAGAGAACTTGAGAAACACTAAAAACATACACATAAAACTTGAATGTTAATGAGAACATTCAAAAAATGTAATATAAAGAAGATTCAACAATAAAACAAATGGTTATCCAATGAGAATATGAGCCATAATTTTTTTTTGAGTGGAGGTTCCATTTACCATTCTTCTAAAAGAGTCCAACAAAATATGACCAAGATTTGAAATACTATAAATTTAAGCTAAATTGCAAGCAAGTAAAGAAATCAAATTCCAATAAGGAAAACCCCATTTCTCTTATTTTAGGTTTTCACCAAAAATTGATGGACAAGTTTCACATCACCAACATAAGGCGATAAGTTTTGTATTCTAAGGCCACACAACACACAAGGAAACCAAAACACATAAATAAATGGCAGTTTACACTTTGTACAACCATTGCAATGTAATTATATTGTATGTATGTATGTGAAACTTGGGAAATATACTAAGAGGGCTAGGAGAAAGAAATATTTCAAATTGATTATGATCAAAGTTTCATGAATTGAGTAAAATTCTTAGATACAAATAGTAGAAACTTTGTTTTTAGTATGAATATTACCATCATGATAATGAAGTTTTTCTTCTAGATCTTATAAATGCACCTTCAGTTCATTACTCTCCATAGTCAATCTAGAGCATAAAACCAAGTACGAGATGTGAAAAAGAAAAAAAAAGCATGTGTGACTTACATGTAGAAGTAACCAAACCTTAGCAAAACAATAGGTATGTATAGTGAGTTTCTTATCCATGGAAAAGTAAGCATTAGTATACATATAAAAAACAACTAGATCCATCGAACTCTATAATCTAACTTGTGTAAATTAAAAAATCCACATCATATATTGTATGTGAAATAAAAGTAAATTCAATAAATCCTATATATATCAATCAAGATTTCATGAATGTTCTATAAATTTGTAGGCATTAAAGTAGGAAAAAGCAATTTGTTGGCATTTGATCATTTTTCACACAATATTTTGTTAACAAATTGTATTAACGAATTTTTTTCATAAGTTTGACTAAACTCTATGCTTTTTTCTGTAGTTTGAAAGAACCGCGGGAGCTTGACTTTAATCTTGATTATACGATAGCCATATTTGTTGTTGTTTAACCACTATTTGTCACTGCTTTCTCTTTAGCCAGAGTTTTGATAAGAAACTCCCCAATAATGATAATACTCTAATTTATAGTGAACATGACTCTTAAATGACAATAAAAAAGTGAAAGGGATGTTTGAAAACAGTGAAACCTTCCATGTGGTGAATGTAATATAACAATGCAATGGAATAATCATTCTATAAAAGAGTAAATGTCTCTCATACAATGCATGAACAATAAAAGAGGACATCAATGTACTAAGCTCATGATTTTTGGATGGAAACCCTACCTCTTACTCTTGATAACCTTGAGTCACCTATTATTCATTGATTGATCTCACTGTCTAGAATTATAAATCTTCTATTGTCTTGATGAAAAACAAAGCTTTCTCCTTAAAATTTACCTTTCTCATGTAAACCTCTTTTGTGACTGTTGTCTATCATTATGTTTTGAGTAGTGTTACTAATAAATAATTGATGTTTATGTATTGAAAATCTGAAGCCCACGATACATTTGTTGTTCACTTCTTCGTTCATGCCATTTTACATCTAGACTGCTAGCTCTTAGAAAAAAATATGAGCATGAATAGCAACATCTGCCCTAACTCTCAGTCACAACAATAGTTCAAGTTGACTCAATGCAGGTTAGAATCCAATAAAACTCTTCTCTTTACTTATCTGCCTTTCCTTGATGAAATATATTGTTCTCATTACTAAAAATTCTATTCAGTGTGTTATGGCGGCCCATTTTGACTGAAACTTCTTGTCCTTATGGCATGGCATGGTTTTTTTTGTCTTTACTCATCAAATGACTATGGGCTTAACTTAATGGAGTAAATTAAACAAAGATTGTGATTTTACTTTCCCTCCAAATATGAATCTTTGACTTTGTCAGTGGGGAGTAATAGTGATTTATTTAGTTATGTGATGAATTATTTAGATGTTTTTTATTTGATGATCAAATTAGTCATTTATAGCTATGTTGTAAAAAATCAGTATAATTTAGTCATTTTTATTTTTTGTGACTAAAAGTTTTAGTCACCTGGTCATTTAGTTGTCAAATATCTACTATTGTTTGGTTGACCTTTTGACATCTTGCAGGTTCTTGTGTTGTCCTTCTCTCTCTTCCTTCCTCCTATTTATTCCAGGTCTGCAACTACCTATATTACACGATTATTTTGACTCTCTTTATCTTGATGATGGATCACAAAGAGTGATCTGAAACATTATTTTCTTTGATGTTAAAAATCATACACAATCAAAATAAAAGTTAAAGAATGTAAATGTTTAATTTTTTTATAAAATATGTGAAGGCCTTAAGATTGCACCGAGAGGCAATGCCTTCCATGCAATAGGTATTTTTGGTGCACCAAGTGACCTAAGCAACCAAATGGGTTGCTTAGGTAGGGTCCCATGAATTGGGCTTAAGCTCTCTGGATTATGATCAAATTCAAAAGAAAAAAATAGAGTAGAGGAGTAATAGTCATTTATTTAATTATTTGATTAGTAATGTATTTAGTCATTTTTATTTGTCTCACCAATTATTTAGTTGTGATTTTACTCGATGACCAAATTAGTAATTTATACTTGTGAATTACAAAAAAATAGTAGAATATAGTCATTTTTAGTCACATGACTAAAATTTTTAGTAATGGGACTAAAAGTTTTAGTCACGCAGTAGTCACATATTTGTCAAATTCTACTACTGATTAAATTTTATATTTGGAAAGATTTTTTTTATTGATTTGATGAAAACCTCTCCAACAAATATCTAGATATAGTGATTTTTTTTCAAGTCTAACAATAATATAGCCCGCCAACCTAGCATTTTTAATTTCTACATAAAAAATACTTGTTATCTCTACATCCTATTTATTTGTGAAAATTAGTCCATCTCATTTCTCATTTTGATTTAGAACTTGATATTAAGATCTTCCTAGTGGTCCAATTTATATTTTTTTCCCTAGAAAATGTTATCCTTGGTTAAATTCTAGCACACTCTCTTCTTAATTAGGTATTTAGGTGAATACACATTTAAAAATAAAAGCATGAGGATGAAGGGCTTGTGTTTCAAAGAAACCCTAATAAATAATTTGTTGTGGTCCCACAACCACGCTCCCCTGTTTGGCCTCTTGGCTTCAGGGGCCTCCCTTCTTTTTAGCTTGTCTTTAGGTTTCTTCTCTGTCTTGTCCTTTTGTTTTCTATTTTTAGTTAGTTTTCTTTCTTTTTCAGTCTTGTCGCACTTTTGCATGTCCGAAAGTGTGAGAGGTACAAATTGGCGAAAGTATGGAGCAACACTCTATCACCGTGCCTTAGGCATTTTCAGACCCAGGTGGTTTTTGAACTTTCAGATGCCAAAATGTTGGGAGGTTCGACTCCCCAAAAGGGAGTCAGCCTTTCGGTGTTTCATCCTTTTAGAGGTCTGATACCCTCGAAAGGCCGAAAGGCTGATCAGCAGGGGGTTTTCGTCACCCCCCGATCTGCCTATATATAGGCGGAACGGGTTCTTTTGACTCACTTGTTCACTTTTGCCTATCAATTTCAGAGCTCTTCACGTGCTTTTTGCTTCCTGCTTGTCACCTCGTCCTCTCTAGTTCATCTTTGACCTCTGTTGTTTTCGAGGTTGGTTTCTTCTCTCTCCCTTTCTCTTTTCTATCACTTTCTTTTTATTTTTCAGTTGTTAGCTAGGGTTTGTTCATTTTGTCTGTCTTAGCTAGTTTTTTTTTTTAGTTTTTTCTTGCTAGTTTAGGGTTTTTGTCTGTCTAGTCCTGTCTTGGGGATCATGAGGTAGTCTCCTCTAATCCCCTGGCAAGTTTGTGGTCAAACTAGCTGTTAGACTCATTTTTGAGTCTGACAAGACCAAACCTTAGTTTTGGACTTCATCTTGCAGGAATTTCCTAAGTGCTATGCATGTTTTGGCATTTTGGTGTTGTCGCACACCAAAATACCACATCACCCAAATCATTGAAACCTAAAGGGCCGAAGCTTTCAACAATCTCGCAAATTGCTCGTGCCAGTTTCGGCCTTTCGACATTGTCGCACGCCAAAACTAGAGTTGCTTTGACTTGCCGAAGTCTACACAAATTGGCAAAATTTCCAAGGCTCCTTTCGGTGATTCAGAGGTTTTGGTCTTCGAAGATTCCACACCTCTAATTCATCAAAATACCGAAAAGGGGGGTATTTTCAGGTAGTTTCAAGCTCTTTTCGCATTTTTGGCCCTTTCAGCCTTTCAGACATCTCGTACCCCCGAAGGTCTGAAAGGCCAAAAAGGCCTTTAGAACCCTTCTGAGCTTATTTTAATCACTGTTCTTTTATTGTTCTAATATTTTTTCATTTCTCTTGTAGTTTTATGTTATTGATTCATGTCTTTTTCTCTTTGCAGAAATGGTCAAGAAAGTTGTAGCATCAGCAATGAAATATCAATTTAAGGGGTACCATCCACCTTCAAAGGTGACCAACCCGCACGCAGATATCATAGACACTGACATTGGTAGTGTAAGATGGAATGATTACTTAGTAAAGTGTGCTCAACCAGTGGGATGGTCAGAAGATTGTACCTCATTGGTGCACTTCTCCTTAGTGAGCACAACAGCTCATCCAGTCTCCATCTTATCTTCGAACTTGATTAATACTCTGGCAAATCACTATGTGCCTGATGAGAGGATGGTGAAAAATAGTGTTGGTGAAGTAGTTATGGACCTGAGACCAGATAAGATTGAGGATGTCTTCCACCTTCCCAAAGGGGTTGACAAGTTCTACAACTTCCACATCAATAAGGGAATGGAGTTCTATAGTAAGGATGTGACTAGGGCCCACGAGATAGTAAATAATGAATACCTCACACAACCTATGCCTAAGAATAAGCTGGAAAAAATTGATATGCGGAGGGGATACATTTAGGAAGACATCCAAGAAGCAATCACAATGATCAGTAGGGTGTACGAGTTGGAAAAATCTTTTCAGTTGGAGCCTTGGATGATCCTGCTCATCCAAAAGATAAGGGAAAGATAGGCAAGGTTTGAGTAGGAAACCATCCTAAGAAAAAACTTAGATGAGCTACTGATCAGAGTACAAAATGATCCTCATTTCTACATGACATCCTATGTTGTGTACCTACTGGCTGCCAGGGCAGTATATCCAGAATTTACCAAAATTGGTGCCATGGGCGACTTGAACACCTGGCTTTTCACAATGTATCTGCAATTGGTTAGGAAGGAGTACTACACACACAACAGTCCAGATTTTTGGATTGTCAACAATGCATTTGTCTTTGCCATCATATGCTCCATTGAGGGAGATTATGCCAAAAGGATTTCTATAGAAGTTGCAGCAAAAGTAAAGGCCCTTGGGGCATTCTACATTCAATTCAGGATATTCACATACATTCGGGTGGCAGGATGCACCCTTCCACCAAAGAAGCTACCCAAGTACCCTTCCGATAGATTTTTCCTCCTAGAGATAGCAAGGCAGTTGTCAGATGCATATGAACACATCAAGCACAAGAAGAAACACTCTGGGACTTCCCAATCTCTATAGGCCCCCACTGTGTGCCGGATATGAAAATTTGTAAATCTCTATCCTAGGAATGGGATGAATTCCCACGGCCACCCTACAAATTGATAAGAGCTCACTTTGATCTCATCGATACATTCAACCATATAATGGGGAGGCATTATATTCATGAGCCACATATTGAATATCACTGGATGAATTGTGTGGATGACTATGAGGTGAGAATCTATGACTATTGTCAGATGAGTTTGGAGCTAGCACAGATTGCTCTTTTACTGAAAATCCCTCAGAAGGTGAAAGATGCTGACTCTGAGGACATCTTGGATCCCATCTACAACATAGATAAGGTATATACAAGGGCTATCCTGAATGCAAAGGTGGACATGGATGAGAATGATGACATTGATTTCAAATGTGGACATGTTATCAAGGTCACCAAAGTATGGATCGCCTGTTTGTTCCCCATGAAATCAGTGCCCATGAAACAACTCCCGGAGAAGACCTCTAAAGAAAAGAAGAAGAAAGGAGAGAAGGTTTTGAAACCACATTTCAAGGAAGCTGCTCCCCTAAAACTGGAGACAATATACAGGCATGAGTGTCCTACAGCTTATGGTCTAGGCACTCATTCTAAGAAGGTTAAGACCAAGATGACAGGGAGCATAGCGCCTCCAGATTCACCTTCTTCCAGTGGTCATGATTCTCCAAGTACAAAAAATAAAACCAAGTTTAAAATAATAGGACCCAAGCCACCTGGAGTGATCAAGGGCAATGTGTACAAAAGGAAGAAAGGCTAAACACCTACACAAATGGATACCTTGCTAGAGGATGATGAGGATGAACTAGATGAAATACCTCTCAGAAGAAGAACAAGTTCCGCTAGGTCAATGAAGAAGAGGAGGGTAATGGATAATGATCTAGAGGATGCAGAAGGGGCCACTCAGGAGGAGCCAATAAACTTGGATTCTTTGGGGGATGATGAATTTGATATCATGGACTTCAAAGGGCTGCATGGTTTTAAGGAGTCTGAACAACAGGTCCCTATTCAATTCACAAGTTCTCTGGATAATATAGAAGAGGAATTCCAACACAAACCCCAAGAACAGGTTGAGGAAGAGATTGCTAAAGTACAAAAGGAAACCATGAAGCCAGATAAAGACTCTTCTATTGGTATTACTTCTGAGGAAGACTCAACTGTACAAGTCCCTTTAGTTTCACCTATAGTTCCACCTCCACCTCCACCTATGCATCCAACTCCGCCTCCACCTCCACATCAAAAACCACCTACCACTCTACTTCCCCCTTCGATCCTAACCACTCCATTTCCCTAGCAGCCTCTACCATCTCATGTTTCCATGCCAACTCCACTCCACCTCAAATGCCTTCACACAATCCTTTTGTCATTCCCACTCCACCACATGTCCAAACTGAAATAGTGCCACCAAGCTATCAAGAACCTGAGAAAGAAATAGAGGCTGCTGGTGAGGAAAATATGAAAGAAGAACACACATGATCAGAGGAGATAGATGATCAAGGAGAGTCATAGGCTAAGGAAGAGCCACAAACATAGGAGGAGAAATAAGTAGCTGAGGAACAACAAACCGATGAAGGAGAACAAACAACTGAAGAAGAGTAGACATGAGAGGAGGGAGAGCAGAATGTAATGGATGAACAAGAAATAGATAAATGAGAGGAGAGTCATGAAGAGATGGAGATAGAATATCCAATGAATTCTTCCACTCTGGTAGCTCCATATGAACCATTGAATGCTTTCTTCAAGCCCACGTGGTTCACAAAAGAGATACAACCAAGGACCCAATTTTACACTGATGATGAAACTGATATGGCTACGCTAGGGCAAGCCTTCCATCAAATTCCATCTAGCATCTGAGCAAGGATGCTATCATATGTGACACAAGATCAAGCGGGTAGATGGAAGGCATAGGTGGTTGTTCCCACAGTGAGCGTCAGTACAGCTAAAATCACTCATGATGACTATGTGTTGGAGGAGGTAGATTTGGGAGAGCCAACCAGAGAGGGGAGAAAGACTTTGGCTACCCTCAGATTGAAACATGCCCTCAGATTTATAGACAAGGATGAAGAGAGAATAAAGGCTTTGATGGAATATAATGAAGCCATCAAGAGATTCATTCTAAAGATAGCGGGTCTCATTGACCTTGATAACACTGAGGCCTCATTATAGGCCATTTTGGAGAAGGGAAAAATAAACATAGATGTTCAACATTCTTTTGTACAGGCCTATGCTGATTGGAAGGAGGATTTTGAGCAGTTTGCAAAGCTATCCCTCAAAAATATTCTGAGGCCTCTTAGAGACTGTATACACCTAAAAATGGCTTCATCAATTAATTAAATATTTATTATTTAATTACTATTGACTTGATAAATTAATTAAATATTTATTATTTAATTAATATTTGTTTCCTCTATTTATTAAGTAAATTATTCAATTTATTTAATAAATTCACTATAGTCTAATTCTATATCCTAAGTCTTCTAAAAAGTCTATTAAAGTGATTTAATTAAATACACAATCACCTAAATATGACTAAATCCCCTAGTCCACTTCATCCACCTAGTCACCTGACACATCACCTTGGCTAAGATAAATAATTATTATTAATTATTTATTCATATTTATCCTCACCCACACATGTCCTATTCTTAAGGGCTATGTGGCCTCATGGGACTTGGTCTTATGACCACATGTCCTCTCAACAACCAAGTCAAGAGACATTCCCTATTCCTAAGGGGCTTCTCAAGCCACCTCTAAGGGTCAAGGGTGACTCATAGGACACTTGTGCAAAGAGTCCTCATGAGGAAAAGGTCTCTCCCTCTTTCTCTCTTTGGTCTTTGTGAGACACTTGACATGTGTCTTTCCCTTCCACCTTCTTCTCCTCTATGTCAATGTGAGAGTAACATCATCCCTATTCTTTCTCTCACATTCCAAATACATCCCCCTTTCTCTCAACTCCTTCAACCAAGTCAATTCTAGCCCTAGGATCTTCCCTCTTTCATTCTCAACTGTAGGATTCTGCCACCTAGGCCTAGATCCTCCAAAACTCTATAAAAGGAGCCTCATTTTCCATTTGAAAGCTAATAGGTATTTTTGAGAATAAGCATCCAAGCATTCAAGCATTCAAGCATCCATATTATCATCCTATCATTTGCATTTCATCCACCATATTTGCATAATCAAGTTTTAGTTGTGCACTCATTTCATTCAATCTCCACACTTTGGAATCATCTTGGGAAAGAGCTTCATTTGGAAATATGAGAGCTCAACATCTTCAAGAAATCAAAGCTAGGAGGACAATGGAGACAAGCTACATTTGTAGGTGAAGGTAAATTGTTAATTTAGTTTCATTTGTTATTGCATTCTTCATTGTAGTTTGCTTATTAGATAGATTTATTAACCTTTTATTAGTTAATTCATCATTTAGAATAGTATCCAACTAATTTGCATACATTTTTGGCGCTAGAAGGAGGGCCCAACTAGGCTTTTCACTTTCAGTTTTTAATTTTCCGTATGCAGGATTTTCTACAAGTTATTTCTACGCATTCGTCCACGATTCCTGCGCATCTATTCATTTCAGCTACGCATCCATTCTCTGGCATAAAATTTTCATTTGTTTTCCTCTCTATTATAATTGCTGCGCATTTGTCTGCTATTCCTGTGCATTTATTCATTTTCACTGCGCATCCATAGTAACTACGCATACATTCCACCAGGCTGTGCATTCATTAAACTATTTCATGCATACATAATTACTGTGCATACATCCATAATTACTGTGCATATATCAAATTGTTCTGCGCATTTATCAGTTCCTGTAGGAAAATTCAATTTTTTTTGTTAGATTTGTTTTTAGCTAACATTTTGACAAGTGTTTGTTCGTTCTGGTAGTATTTTTAGGCTGTTTTGCAAGACGTAATTTTTGAAGACCCCATTGCTAAAAACATTTTTTCTAACAATTTGATTTGCAGATTGCCAAGGGGTTTGCAAAATAGACTATAATCTCGTTTGGGCTTAAAATACGACATGTTTTTGCTTTGTGTGTTTTCCTTAGCCTAGATTCAAGTGTTTGTTGTGTTTTGCTTTATAGCATAATTGTAATCCCAAAATTATAACAATGTATCCTCTCCCCTCACCACTCGTGGACCTTGGGTGTAAGAGAAATTGTTATAATTTTTAGAGGGCGGTCTTTGGTGGGAAAAGAGGTACTCATCCCAAGGAACGACCCAACCGGTAACAGGCTAAAGCCAAGCCCTTCCAAACTAGTATATAAAAAATGCTAGTGTGATTAGTCTCACATTAGACAGGTGTGAATTCATTGTGGCAACCAAAATCTCCTCCAGTACCCTAGTGGTGCATTAAAGTCCTACTTAGTAGAGGTGAAAGCCTTGCTTTGAAAGGATTGGGAGAGCCCCCTTAATTGGGAAAATGACTTGATCACAACCACCTGAACGGATGTCCTTATTAACAACTTTTGTTTAGTGGCCAAAAACCTTCTATCTGCTGGCTCAAGGAGTCACCCAAGCTCGTGAAGACACCCCACATTACTCACGGTTCATAGTAGAGATAGCAGTTCTTTGGGAAGTAATGACCCATTGAATTTGGAACTTGGTGTGCCTGAGAAGTGAGTGCACTGTAAGGAGGAGCCCATGCCTCCAAGTTCCTAGGCTGTCTGTTGTGGATTTGCATGGCTGGATTTTATTATCCTAGTGGGGATTCAGCAGATATCGTCCTTGCCAACCTTAGGCTTGTAAGCATGTTTGTGCATTCATACTAGATTAAATTAGATTAAAATCATCTTTGTCTTGGGTGTGTATGTTTATGCATTTTTACTTTGCCAAAAACTAGAAGACATCAGAAGAACAAAAAAAATAAAAATTCCCCATCATCAAAATAGCAAAATCATCAAAATTTTGACAACCTGCGCATACATCCAAAATTGCTGCACATACAATTCAAGTTACTGTGCATTTACATTTATCAGTGCGCATCTGTCAAAAGTTGTTGTGCATTTGTTTCATTTTACTATGCATATATCACACTGTCCTGCGCATCTGTTGCTACACATTTACAATAGAGAGCATTCCCACAGGCTTTTGGAATTTCAAAATCACTTTTCCAAATACCCATTTTCATCCTTAGTAAGATTCTGAAAAAAAAATAAAAAAATAGTTGAGTTACATAGAGCTCTGATTTCTAATTTGACCACTTTCATCATTTTCCATCATCATTCTCTTCTCAAGAATCAACAAGTCACTTTCTTCCAATCTTAAGATTTTTAGTGTGGTGTTGAAGATTTACCTTATCTATCAGACTTTGATCTTGGTGAGCTTATCATATCAGGATATATCATCCTTAACCATCAAGCTTACTTAGATTATTGTTTCTTGACCTCAATTTTCAATACTTATCATATCTTTTCTACCAATCATTCTCCATATCTTTTTATTAAGAATCTTTCTTTTCCATAATCAATTTCATCCATTTTATGGTTCAAACTCGATCTCAGAAACTCAAACAACCTATTAATCCAGAATCCCTAGACACAATGGAAGGCAATAACAGAAATGATGAGAATTCTTGGCCCAAATAGCCTCCTAAGAAAGCTAATCCTCTCACATTTGATGACGAACCTACTGATGAGGAACTTAGGGATGCTACACAAGATCCTAAATTTTTACAAGTCATGGAACGACTCATAGGCTTGGATAAAGAGATGTATTTCCTCATGCTTTCTCAACAAGGAGCTAAGTTACCAAGTGATTTTGATGTTACCAATCTTAGAGAACCAACTCCTACACAAAATCAAGATATCCTTAAAGGTTTTCAAGATCCTCATGGAGCAAAGGAAATCAATCAACAATCCAATGCTTCTCAAATCAATCAACAATCCAATGCGTCCCATAGTGGTCAACAACAAAATGTTTTTCAAAATAATCAGCAATCCAATGATCCTCAACATACTCAACAGTGTAATGTTTCCCAAAACCCACAAGGAAACACATTATCTTTGGATCCCGTCCTACAACAAATCTAGATGCTTCAACAACAAATTCGTGATATCCAAACTGGATCATCAACTAAGAAGTATTCTTTGGATGATATATGTCCTTATCCTTTTGATAAGAATTTAGCAATGATTCCATTCCCTCCTCATTTTGAGGTACCAAAATTTGACAAATACAAAGGGAATTCGGATCCACAAGACCATATTCGTGAGTTTTGTGCTGCTTGTATTGAAGTCGCTCACAATGATACTTATCTTATGCGACTATTTCCACAAAGTTTAGGAGGATAAGCCATGGAATGCTTCTCCAAACTTCCCCCCGGCATCAAATCTTTCAATGAGCTTCTTGACAAATTTGTGACTCATTATTCATATAACATCAAACATGAGGTCACTATGCTTGATCTTTGCAATGCACATCAAAAGAACGGAGAACCTTTTCTTACTTTTTTGCAAAGATGGCGTCAATTGTTTTCTAAATATCCACGAATGATTCCTGAACAAGAAAAGATGGATATTTTTGTGCATAACCTTACACCAGAAATGAGTTATAGGTTACAATTGCAATGTCCACCAAATTTCAATAAGCTCATAGAAAATGGTATCAAGATTGAGGAAGCCATGGTCCGAAAAGGTGAGATAAAAATTTATTCCAAAGACAATGCTGGATCCTCAAATTCCAATTCCAACACTTATAACTCCAATTCCAACAATGACAAATCGAAATATTGGAATAAAAACAAAAACATTGTCAGTGACGGAATTGTTGATAATCGTAATGTCCAACTGACAAAACCTCTTCTAAATCTCACAAGTACGACCAATGCTACTCAAGCTACATACAACAATCAGTCAACAAGTCAAAATACCACCAAGGATTCACCTAAACCAAGATTGCCTTTTATCTCACCTCGAAGAAACTTTACTCCTTTAGGGGAATCTCTCGAATCAGCATTACGGAAGTTAATCACCAAGAAACTCATCATGCTTCCTGAACCAAAAGATTATGAACCTAGAGTGAAGCCTTCTTGGTGGAATGGAAATGATTATTGTGAATTCCATAGAGGAAAAGGACATATAACTAATGAATGTCAAAGACTTAAAAATGTGATCCAAGACTTAATCGAAAGTGGTGAAATTACTGTTGACAGACATGTCTCGAATGAATCACATACGGCCTTCAAAGATCCACTTCCTGAGCATGAAAAGGGAGGTTCTTCCAACAATAAGGGTGACAACCAAGCCAATTATAATAACACACCCTATAGATATGTTGGTAACATTTCTGACCATCATCCTTCTATATATTATGCCAATGTCATTACCATAAAGGGAAAATCAGAGAGTCAACCAATCCATGCTACTACTCATGCTCAAGCCAAGGTTACTCTCCAAGGAGTCCAGTCTAAACCAAGCACTACTCACAAAAAATCCGTTTATGTTCCAAAGTCCATACCCAATACTTCCAACCAGTACAATCTTTTGGAACAGCTCAAAAAGACCCCGGCCCAGATATCCATCTTAGAGCTTTTGCATCTTTCTCCATCTCACAAAGATATCCTTGAAAAAGCTCTCTTAGAGACCCAGGTTCCAACAACTCTAGATCCTAATCAATTTCAAGCTATGGTGGGTCATTTGACAACCCCACACTATTTGTCCTTTACTAAAAATGATGATTTAGCCATTACCCAACCTCATAATGCTCCTTTACATATCGAAGTCCTTGTCTAGAATCACAAGATTAAAAGAGTATTAATAGATGGGGGAGCTGGCTTGAATATTTACACTTTAAAGTTGGTCCTTGCATTGGGATTTTCTGAGTGCTGTTGATCCAAAGAAGAAAATCACAATAAAAGCCTATGATGAGGAAGAGAGATCATCCAAGGGGTCTATTGTTCTTCCAATTAGAATTGGTCCTATTGTCAAAGATGTATCTTGTCAAGTCCTGGACATGGATCTTGCTTATAATATTCTTTTGGGAAGACCATGGATTCATTCCATGCAAGCTGTGCCATCAACTTATCATCAATGTATAAAATTTCCTCACAATGGTCAGAAGATCACTATCAAAGGAGATTCCAATCCTTTTCAATATTGTAGCAATGTGCAGATTTCTGATTCTTTGGTTCCCAATAATCATACTGGATCTTCTGCAACTACACCTGGTGACCCTAGTAATATAGCATCAACTTCTAAATCAGACGGGATCAAGATGGATATCAAAGAAAGAAGTATGGGAGAATATACTTTAGGTCAAGCTCTTTGCATCACTGAGTTACCTTTATCTCCTAAATCATATGGTAGGTCTTTGATCACTAAGCAACAATCAGAACCCCCTTCCACACTTGTTTATAACACATTTATAAGTGGGGGCACAATATCCAAAGAGGCAGCTGAGCGTAATGCAAATTATTGGCTTAAGACATAGAAGATTGAAGATGATATTAAACATGATTATATATCACCTGATGTCTATGGAAAAGGGTATACTTTGCTACAAAAGATGGGATATCAAGGTGCTGGACCTCTAGGGTTACAAAGAGAAGGTGTTATAAAACCAATTTTGCAAAATCCTAATTATCAACGAGACACTACAGGATTAGGATATAAGGGAGAAGGATCACAAGAAACAAAGAGAAAAGCAACAATGCCACCTTTTCATGAGATATCTAAAGCTCCTGCCTTACAATTCAGAAAGCATGGTATGTATGTAGATCCAGAGAAACAAAGGATAGCTCAAAGAATCATTGATAGACTTGAAGATAATGATGATTCTGATTCTAATGATTATGAATGGGATTCCTTATCTGATGGTACTGAAGAAATAGGAGTCGATGTTGTCCATCAATATAGTAACAATTACCATGAGGGTGAGAGTTTAATGAGTGACTCACTAGGATTGGTCCCATGTAATACTACTCGTGTTGATCGTGAGCGAAGTGAGTGTTATCTTGTGATAGATAATTCGGGTGAGAGTATGGAAATAGACCTCACTGATACCATCATAAACCTTGACAACTTTTCCATCAATACCATCTCTGCTTTTGAAACCAACCCAAATGATCCAATGTCCCTTGTCCATCCTGACCTTATTGATTGGGATTCTCCCGATCACCCAGAACTTGATGTCTTCCATAATGATGATGTAATCATTGACTATCTTGGTATCAGGGATCATTTACCACCAGGGGATCACAAGTCAGGATTTTTGATAGAACTCAATGACATGGCCTATTTTGGAGAGAGTGCCAATCCTTTCAGTCATAAAAATATAAAAATAATCAGCAGATCTAATGGTGAAAACCACTCAGTGGCAGTATTAGATCCAAAAATAGTAAAAAGAAAAGACACATCTGATGGTGAAAACCTCTCTAAGGCACCTGATGATGGAAGGATTCACACTCTTCCCTACTATCTTGATCGAGAGCAATCTGCCATTCTTATAGAACCAACAGTACCACTTAGCATTGGAACAGAGGAGTCTCCTCGCATCCTCAAAGTAGCAGCCTCCTTGATAGAATCAGAGAAAGAAGCTTTTGCAAAATTCTTCAGAGAATGACAAATCAACTTTGCTTGGTCCTATGCTGATATGCCTGGTTTGGACCCCAATCTCATTATGCATCATTTATCTATCAAACCAGGTGTAAAACCAGTTAAGCAGAAGCTCCGCAAAATGCATCCTCACATTGCTCTAATGGTGAAAGCAGAATTGAAAAAGCTCCTAGATGTTGGATTCATTCGGGCTATTGATTATGCTGAGTGGATTTCAAATATTGTCCTGGTTTCAAAACCAGACAAGTCTATCAGAATTTGTATTGATTTTCGAGATCTAAATAAAGCTTGTCCTAAAGATGACTTCCCTTTGCCAAATATTGATATGATTGTTGACCTAATAGCTGGGCATGAGATGTTATCATTAATGGATGGATTTTATGGCTATAACCAAATCAAGATTGCACCAGAAGATCAGGAAAAAACTACTTTTACTTGTCTGTGGGGTACATACTGCTGGAATGTAATGCCTTTTGGCCTCAAAAATGCTGGAGCAACTTACCAAAGAGCCATGTCCACGATCTTCCATGACATGATGCATACCATCATGGAAGATTATGTTGATGACATTTTAGCAAAATCCAAAGACAGAGCTGGTCATTTGAGAGTGTTAGATAAAATATTCACCCGGATGGAAAAATATCAGATTCGACTAAATCCAAAGAAATGTGCATTCGGGGTCACATCTGGCAAACTGTTAGGGTACATTGTCTCAGCTAAAAGAATCAAAGTAGATCCAGAAAAGGTTAAAGCAATATTGGAGATGGCTTCCCCCACTAACATCGGTCAGCTAAGATCTTTACAGGGGTGTCTACAATCCATCCGAAGATTTGTTTCTCAACTAGCAGATTGTAGTCATCCCTTTCAACATTTGCTGCATAAAAATATCTTATTCCAATGGGATGATAAGTGTGAGGAATCTTTCAAAAAAATCAAGTAGTATCTAGTGAATCCTCCAACTCTGATGTCACCAATTCCCAACAAGCCACTCTTGCTCTACATTTCAGCCATGACAGCCTCACTAGGTGCTCTTCTCGCTCAGCAAGATCATGAAGGAAAAGAAAAAGCCATTTGCTACATCAGTCGCACTCTAGTGGGATATGAGTTAAACTATTCCCCTATTGAAAGAGCATGTCTGGCTGTTGTCTTTGCTTCACAAAAGTGGTGACATTACATGTTGTCACATTCTACTCAGCTTATTGCAAAGATTGATCCATTAAAGTATTTGTTAAGCAAGACTGCATTGACAAGCAGGTTGGCTAAGTGGGTCATGCTACTTAGCAAGTTTGATATTGAATATGTAGACAGGAAGGCTATCAAAGGTCAAGTGATCGCAGATCAACTAGCTGATGCTCCATTAATGGATGAACACCCTATACACATAGAGTTTCCTGATGCTCATATCTTAGCTTTGTCCACACAAACATGGAAATTATACTTTGATGGCTCATACACTCAACAGGGTTCAGGAGCTGGTATACTTTTTATCACGCCACAAGGATACACTATTCCAAAATCTTTCAAGTTGTTATTTCCTTGCACTAATAATGTGGTAGAATATGAGGCTTTGCTGATTGGGTTAAAAATGGCTTTACAATGGAATGTATTTGAAATAAATGTCTATGGAGATTCTCAGCTAATTGTTAACCAGGTTAATGATGATTACCAGACCAAAGATGATAAGTTATTGCCATATAAACATATGGTGGATGACTTTAAAAAGTATTTCTCTGTCATCACTTTTGAGCAGATTCCTTAGCATGAAAACAAGGCTACTGATGCCATGGCAATGATTGCTTCTTTATTTGATGTCAAAGATACCAAGGCCCATTTTGAGTTCTTGGTGGAATCCCTAACTTGTCCTACATATGATGACCCTGATACGAGTATTATATGTCATCTGATTGGACATGACTCACCAACCTATGGAAAGATCTATTCTTACCTCAAAGATAACACTTTACCTCCTGACCTATCCCACAATCAAAAATGAACTTTTCTCCGCCAAACCTCCCGCTATATTTTAATATCCGACACCCTTTATCGGTGAGGTTTTGACGGTACTCTCCTGTGATGTCTCGAACATGATGAAGCTCAACTTTCCTTATGGGATGTACATGAAGGTATTTATGGGACACATTCGAGTGGTCCCTATTTGGCTAAGAAACTCATGCGTATGGGTTATTATTGGCCTACCATGGAAATAGATTCCTTTCATTTTGCTAGGGCATGCAAGAAATGTCAGATACATGGAAACCTTATCCATGCTCCAGCATAAGAGTTACATCCTTTTACAACTACTTTGCCATTCAGTCGGTGGGGACTCAACCTCGTGGGCACTATCAATCCTCCATCTTCCAATGGTCACAAATGGATCCTCACTGCCATAGAATACTTCACTAAATGGATTGAGGCCGTTCCATTGATTACCGCCACAGGGAACCAAATATCCATGTTTATCTTAAACTATATCATCTGTAGATATGGTATACCTATGTATCTCATTACTGATCATGGGAAATAGTTCCAAAATCAAAACATGGATGAACTGTGCACCAAATTCCATATCACCCACAACTATTCCACCATCTACTATCCCCAAGGAAATGGCCAAGCTGAGGTGTCAAACAAAGCAATTGTTAAAATCCTACAAAAGACTGTCAATGACACTAGCCGTGATTGGCATCTTCAACTTAATCCTGCCTTATGGGCTTACCGCACCTCCATCCGTACTCCTACTAGAGCCACTCCATACTCCCTTGTCTATGGATCTGAAGTAGTCCTGCCCCTCGAGGTCGAGTTGCCTTCACTTCATGTTACTCTTAAAGATTTAATTCCTGATGAAGAGTATAGAGTTGCACGCTTGACTGAATTGGAACTCCTAGATGAACGCCGTCAGTGCACCTATGATCATTTGAAAGTTTATCAGCGGTGTCTGTCCCGACAGTACAATAGAAAGGTAAAGATCAGAGACTTTCAGTTGGGTGACTTAGTCCTTCGAGAAAATCCAAAGAATCAACAACATCGTGAAAAGAAGGGTAAGTTCAAACTTAATTGGTTAGGACCTTTTGTGATCACAACCGTCTATGGTTCTGGAGCTTATCAGTTATCTACACCTGAAGGGGATCCCTTGGATGAGCCTCTTAATAGTATCCATCTCAAGAAGTTTTATCCTTGAAATCCCAATGCGAGGGGCATGTATATAGGATGTATATATATATTCTGTAAATAAATAAATAAAAATCATAAAATCAACAGAAAAACTGCAATAAAAGCATATGGTGAAAAACTAGAAACAGGCGCTATATGTGACAAGTTAGCTCCTCTATCTATTAGGCTTCTTTTAGTGTGTCCGTTCATTGTATATATCCACAATAAAATGGTTAGTCAGTCCTCATCCCCACCATGTATATATCATAATAACATGGCCAGTTCATGCACCATTCTTTGTATTTATCCATAATAAAATCCCATCATAGCTTGATCTTTTGTCATGGTCTTCATCCTAGTCTTGTTGTGTCTTTCTTCATCCATAATAAGTTAGTCCATCACCTAGTTGGGGGCATGTCCTTGACCTAGTTTGGGAAGTGGATCTATGATAGTCGTGACTCTTAGAGGACATAATGGAGTTATTTTCACCAGGCAAGCAGACACAATCAAATGTCCTTTTACAATGGTATCTTCATGCTGAATCCAAATCTATGATCTATTCTTCGAAACATGACCATTTATCTATATATCTTGACTCTACATCATCACTTGAATTGATCAACATGTCCTACATCAATCTTTTTGGCAAAAGAAATGTATATTCATGAAAGGCATGTTAGAATGGTTAGTTGTAGATTATGCATTCATATCTGGATTTCATTGTTATCATGTTTCCTATGCTATTTTGGGATATCTTTTGACATGAGTTTGAAACTCCCATATGTCATTGACTAGAATAGCCGGGATGGAGCATGGTATTTTCTTTGATTACTGTTTGTGGGGTATTTTCCGATGAAATCAAAGGATCCAATAATTTGGGGTGTCTGTCTATAAGTGCCTTCATCCATTTCATAGTATGACCAACATAAACATCATGTTGCTATGCAAATACTATTTATGGTGATACGCCATCGCATACCTCGACTCCAAATATTTGTTCCTTGATTGAGGGGGAAATATTCATTATCTGTTATGCAAATGAAACTTAGGTCATCTCGGTTCAATTATACCTAGATGCTTGTCAAGTTTGCAATATCAAACTCCATGTGAGAAGTGCTTAGGTCATCCTGGTTTAATTATACCATGATGCTTGCATTTTCTTGCAACATAATGAGCTCAATGATGACAATCAAATTCTAGTTATTATGAAGTTCTAAGATGTTACATGAAGTTGTGGAGATACTCATTTCATATTTCATTTTGCATTGCATTATACCATCTCCTAGATTTTCATATCAGTGCTCCTTTTATAGGGATTTATAGGTTACCTTTCTTATTAGGTTATCTGTTCTCTTAGTCTATTCTTCTTGTGTTAGATACATTGTTATTTAAGTTGAGGACATTTGGACAACCAAACATATTACGACTTTTTGCATTTCACATTTTGCACTTAATCATTTAGAGACATATGTTATCTTCATTAGGAGTGTTCATTTATATATAATTTGGTCATAACTATCATTTCATCTCATTTTCTTTTATCATGTTATCAGTTATTACATTTAATCATCTTCAATGCATTATCATTTATTACATTAGATATCATTTGCATTATATCATTCATTTATTATTCATTATCCACATTGTTCATCACAATATTGCATTGATCATCAAATAGCCTTAGTAAATTCATTTAAGACGTGCATTTATGTCACCATCATATGATTATTAACCATTAAGCATCAACAATATAAAAACATGCATATAAATCATTTTGCATTCTAAGACATACATTTTATGCATATGAGAGTAAATCAACACATCCTGCATATGTCAGTACGCACATGTATATAAATCATCAAAGTAAATCATGATAGAACTGCATCACATACAATCCATAAAACAACAAAAATATCTGAATGTCCAATGATATAAATCAATAACAATGTGTCCATAGTCAGTGTCTGTCAAGGAAAAATATAATGATACAATGAATCATAATGATACAATAGTGTATACAATGATCTCTCACAATCTATGAACCACTGCCTCCAGACTCTGTATGTCGCTGTCTACGGGAGGCAATGTGGCCCTGTGCTGCTGCACTCCCTGATGCTGAGGATCCACCCTGACCTCCTAAACCTATCGGTGCTCTGGGAGGATGTGATGATACCCCTCCACTGCCAGCTGGTGTCTGTCACTCATATGCTGCTAATCTGATGCCAACTAAGCTCTCTCTATAGCTCCTGATCCACTGATCTCTCGAGACTGCCTGTCTGTATGCCTCTCGCCAATAGGATATCTCCAACTTGGCATGTATCATGGCTCTCATGATATCCCCATGGGGACCTAGGTCCTCTATCCTCTGTAACTCATCTAGCAGCATCTCTGACTCCCCGAGTCTCTCAACAACTGACTCTCTCTTTGCCTGCAGCACGTCCATCTGTCTACCCATCCTCTCAATCTATCTCTCCAGACCTAGAACCTAGTCTGCCTCTACCTGGATAACTGCTAGTCAGACTAGCAGTGCATCAATATCAGGATCCTCCTCCGTAGCATCTCTATGTAAATAGGGATCCTGTCCCTTGATGTCCATGTCTGCCTGCTCATCCTGTGCCTGTATATCTGGCATCTACACATCTAGCTCATCCTATCTGCCACCCTGTGCCACATCAACCTGGGCCAATAGAATGTCTGCCTCATCCTATGCCTGCCCCTATGCCTATGCCTGTATTGCAGCAACTGGTATCTGTACTACAGCCACTGGTCTCTGTAGCTGCGTGACTGGTACCTATAATGGAACTCCTACAGCTGGCTATGCTGGCTGTGCTAGTGGCTATCTCCATCCCTATCCCCTCTGCCTCACTCCACCTCCCCTCATCTGTGGGCCAACTCTCCCTCCATCTCTACCACCTCCATCTCCGCCACCATCTCCACCACCTCCATCTCCACCTCCATCTCCTCCTCTCCCTCATTCCCTCCTATCTTGACTTCGCCACCTCCCCTGATGTCTGTCTATTGGATCTCTCTCTGGAGGTCTTGCTACTAGATCTATAATCCGTGGCATAGGATGATATCTCAAAAACTGCTCTAAATCCGTAGTCATCCCAGGGTCAACCATTGTCTGTCTCATGGACCATGCCTGGTATGGTGCATCCAAAAACTCCTACCGCGCAACATCAAATGATGCCATGGGCCCCCAATCCCGTCTCTCCTGATGTGTTCATGCAAACTCGATCACTTCTTGGGGCATACCTTGTATCCTGCCAAACTATCACAGAACCCTGCTAACCAGCTATCTCTCAATAATAAAGGGCATCCGCCCTATCAGCCATCATGCCTCAAAACAAAAACCAAGCTGCCGCTCATCATCCCATGGCTCGCACCCTAAGTAGGGTCTCCATGTCACTATGTCTAGTGTGTCAAACGTGTAGTGCCAAAACTCTAAATGTCCCAATTTTGCCCGAGACAAAACTAATGAGTACAAATGAATATAGGGCTGCCTTGCACCCCAGAATCGAATTGCCAATGGCCTGGTCACTGCAATATGCTCCCATGCCCAAACATGGAGCAGTGTCACCCCTGCTGATAGAGATGCACTCCCGTGGTACACCACCTGATGTAAATCATGGTATAGGTGTGCTAATAAACACACCCCCCAAGAAAATCAGGTCCCCTCCATCACCCGCTGTAATGTACAGCCCCACCCAACTGCAAATCCGTGTGACCTCCGATCAGGGCATACGAATCCCCCAATCACACCTGCTAGAACCACTGGAAGAGGGTCATACATGTCGACCATCTCCTCCCAGCTAATCTCCCCATCCTCTATGTCATCATCCCCAAAGACAGCTTTGCACTCTGTGACTCCGCCGTGTCGATCATACTGCACTAACTCTCCTATGATGGGAAGCCGGAGGATGTGATATACATCCTCTAGTGTCACTGTCATCTCCCCTATCAGAAGATGGAAAGTACTCATCTCCGAGTGCCATCTCTTAGCTAATGCGGTCATCATGCTTAGATTCGTCTGAATCTTGGGCATGTAAATCACATGGTACAGTCCCGATGCTCCTATCACTAGTCTCTCTGTCTCCGATAATGCTGGTCTCAGGTTCTATGTGATGGGATATCTCTCCCATAACATCAAAACATTTGTGATATCCTCCTATTCAAGTCAACAACAAATCAACCTATTAGATTTTGATAAACTGATCTATCAATCTATCTATCCTATCATATCAATTTCAAACATGTTTATCACGTGTTTCAATAGATGATTCTATCAATTGTCTATTTCAGACTAGCTAACTAGCACACATGCTACAATGTTGCCAATCTTGATCACATAGATCACAATCAACCATCGATAGATCAAATCGGCTTATTGACATCAAGTTTGACCTAATTGACTATCTATTATGACCAACTTCTACCACCTAAACATATGCGCATCATTGAAACATGCATGCGCAACTTTCTTTCACATTTGCGCAGGTTTTTACTGATGCATAGTATTCTTCCACATTTGCACAACATTTTACACATAGGCGCATTTTTATTGACCATTTGCACAGCTTTTTCTCACACATGCGCAACAAGTATCTATGTGCACTTTTATTATATGCTTGCGCAGCACTACCATTCTCCTAGTATGAATGTGCACTTCTCCCTAACGAATGCACATAAATTTTGAATTTCTGCGCAAACGTCACAAGTTGCTGCGCATTGATGCGCCGAAACTACGCATTCATCCTACGCCTAGAAAAATTAAACTTTCTAATCTAATATATCATTTGATCTACCCTAAACATGCTCCAAATCTAATCTAACATGCATCAAATCATGGAATTACAAAGCAGGATCGAGTCACCTACCGATTCACCCGAATCGGGTGGTCGCTAGAAGTGTCTGACTCTCTCGAAGCGGTGATCTGACAAGGGGAATGGCATCTTGGTGGCTCTACTCTTCTCTCTCTCGCGCTCTAATCTCCAAGTGACAAGTGTGCACAATGAGCCTATTGTGGACCCCTTCGCTCTATTTATAGCTTTTGGACCTGATGTGCTTGGTGTGTGGACCCTACCTGACATTTTTCTTCCATTCTACCCCATTTTCATCCATATTTCCTATCGTTCGTTCGTGAGATTGATTGAACAACCCCATAAAAAAAATAAAAAATCAAAAAATTATTTTTACAAAATTCACATAATCTTTTTTGTCAATCAATCTCTCGAGGGGGCATCCATAGGTCATCTGAGACATTGTCTGGGGCAGGGGCAAAAATGCTTGATTTTTCTTTGAAACAATGTGACCAGCACATTATTTCAAAGAGGGGCAAAATGTATACACCTAAAAATGGCTTCATTAATTAATTAAATATTTATTATTTAATTACTATTGACTTGATAAATTAATTAAATATTTATTATTTAATTACTATTGACTTGATAAATTAATTAAATATTTATTATTTAATTAATATTTGTTTCCTCTATTTATTAAGTAAATTATTCAATTTATTTAATAAATTCACTATAGTCTAATTCTATATCCTAAGTCTTCTAAACAGTCTATTAAAGTGATTTAATTAAATACACAATCACCTAAATATGACTAAATCCCCTAGTCCACTTCATCCACCTAGTCACCTGACACATCACCTTGGCTAAGATAAATAATTATTATTAATTATTTATTCATATTTATCCTCACCCACACATGTCCTATTATTAAGGGCTATGTGGCCTCATGGGACTTGGTCTTATGACCACATGTCCTCTCAACAACCAAGTCAAGAGACATTCCCTATTCCTAAGGGGCTTCTCAAGCCACCTCTAAGGGTCAAGGGTGACTCATAGGACACTTGTGCAAAGAGTCCTCATGAGGAAAAGGTCTCTCCCTCTTTCTCTCTTTGGTCTTTGTGAGACACTTGACATGTGTCTTTCCCTTCCACCTTCTTCTCCTCTATGTCAATGTGAGAGGAACATCATCCCTATTCTTTCTCTCACATTCCAACTACATCCCCCTTTCTCTCAACTCCTTCAACCAAGTCAATTCTAGCCCTAGGATCTTCCCTCTTTCATTCTCAACCGTAGGATTCTGCCACCTAGGCCTAGATCCTCCAAAACTCTATAAAAGGAGCCTCATTTTCCATTTGAAAGCTAATAGGTATTTTTGAGAATAAGCATCCAAGCATTCAAGCATTCAAGCATCCATATTATCATCCTATCATTTGCATTTCATCCACCATATTTGCATAATCAAGTTTTAGTTGTGCACTCATTTCATTCAATCTCCACACTTTGGAATCATCTTGGGAAAGAGCTTCATTTGGAAATCTGAGAGCTCAACATCTTCAAGAAATCAAAGCTAGGAGGACAATGGAGACAAGCTACATTTGTAGGTGAAGGTAAATTGTTAATTTAGTTTCATTTGTTATTGCATTCTTCATTTTAGTTTGCTTATTAGATAGATTTATTAACCTTTTATTAGTTAATTCATCATTTAGAATAGTATCCAACTAATTTGCATACAGAGACATTCTGCCAGGAATAACCTCCTTGGTAGAGATCATGAGCGAGGAAGATGACATGGAGGAAAATATTTTAAAATGGCAAAAGGTGCTTGATGAGCTAACAATAATAAGGAAGCGACACTTCCAAGTTTTGGTAAAGGTCTATGAAGGCTCAGAGCTGGACAATTTTGATCAGTGGATCTAGGATATAACAAGTGCATTGACCATCTTTGAAAAGGTTCTCAAAAGAATGGATAAGTGGTGGGATAACAATATACTTTTTGTGAAAGAATTGCATAAGTTTTTTGAAGGTTTGGACCTGGATCTATATGACGAGGATGATGAGAAAATAATGCATTCATTAAACATCATAGTCAACCAATACTTTGAAATATTCTGAGGAGTCAAGATCAAGGAAGATCTCCAATAGATGTTCTATTAGAAGGAAGAGATCTAGAAAATGTTGTCTCGGGAAGAAGAAATACACACTTTTGCAAAGGAATTGGTTGCCTTCTGAGACAGATAGCTAGAAATCCTCAAGGGGGTGAAGATGCCCGATTTTGAAGAAGTACTAGAGATTGTTGAGAGGTTTCAAAAAGAACATCCAGGAGTACTCCCCAGTCAGTGAACAGTCAGTCCAGAGTTAGCCATATTTTGTATAGAGAAAATGCAATTTTTGTACTTAGCCAATTTTGTAGAGCCTATTTTTTGGCCTTTCGGCCCTAGAGAACTTTTGGCCTCCGAAAGTTCGAAGTCCAAAATTGGGAGATGACAGACTTGATACTTAGTCATTTTTGGGACTTGATTTTTTCAGACCAACTGTTGGGATTTGGGTATTTTTTGGCACGTCTGAAGTTTAACTCTAGTTATCTCAGAATTGATTTTCCAGTCAACTGGGCTTCTTTTTGGGGGTCATTTCTGCATGAATTTTAGATCTCTTCTAGTTGAGTCCACGTGGAGAAGCCACAACCAAGGATCAAGGGCAAAATTGTGAAGATTATCAAGAGCATGCATGAGTTCCAGCTCCATTTTTGAGTTGTTTAATGCATGATTTGCTCAAAGATTTGTAATGCATGAGGTTTAATTCCATGCTAGGGTAGTTTAGCTTTGTTTTAGAGGTAGTTTCATTAATGCAATCTCTAGTTTAGATTTACTTTTAAGTTTTAGTTGCATCCAAACCCTAGCTGTGAAAATAAGAGCTCAGATCTATACATTGTAATAAAATGATGTAATGAAGGTCGATTTGATCATTAATACAATATATACAATTAGTGCTTCATTCATGGTGTGATATTTATGCTATCTATGCGAAGTTTATGAATGTGTGATTTGCTCATTCTTTATTTCAAAGAGCCAATTGATTATTTGATGATTTTAAGTCTGTGATTATTAGTTCAATGTTTATTGGTATTACATTTTTGTGTTGTGATGAAATTCTAAGAAGATTATTCTTTGGTGCTTGAAGATTAACTTGTCTCATGTGTGTGCAAATTTGCGGTGGCTCCGTGATCTGATGAGTTTTGGCTTATCATACGTCTGCATTGTTTCATTTCGTCAATGATTGCATCCATATAGCTGAAGATTGTGATATGATCTCATCTTTGTTTTGTGGGTTTCTTCATCTTCTTAGTCTTTTAATTCACGTAGTGGTGTGATGCTAGTTTATGTCCATTAGTTTCCTTTTTAGCAATTTCTTTCAATTTCTTGTTACCCTACTCCTTCTTACCCTTCTTTGCAAATCATTTTTAGTAGATTAAATTAGATTAGCATTGCTTTTATTTCTAAATCTGAAAATCCAAAAAGAGAAACATTATGGTATCCTAAAGTTTTTTTTACAGTTTTCCTTGAGAGAAGAACCAACAAAGGCCTCCTTGTTAAAAGATTCACATCTATCTTCCATTGAGCTATCCAAGAAGTTGAGACCCAGCCAGAAGGAACATTGAGATTGTTTTCATCAATCTTCCAAGAGGGGAATTTTCTCGCATAAATTCTTAGCCATTATCTTCGTGTAAAAATGATGCTCAATAGAAGTGGTGCTAGAAGGAGGGCCCTCAAAAGGGAGACCCCAGAATATCAGATCATTCTCCCCTAAAAGGTTTGAACAAGTCCTCAGATCTTCACCAAACAAAGGGGAATTCCTTGAACTTAAAGAAGTTTGTAGACCCCGCAGCAACAGAACAAAGCACAGAGATGATATTTCAGATCATCCTAATCTTCCTCCATTTCCAACTATTGGTTCCCCACCTATTGATCCTCCACCACCAGCTCCAATGGCATTTTTTGTGAATTCTCAAAGCTCTCCATTGGACATACAAGGACATCTCCATCAGCTGCCCAAGAATCCTAAAAAATTCTGCCCACGTTTCATCTATGGAGAATCTAGGACAGCAGAAGAACATGTTCACGCATTCAAGGAATTGTGCAATCATAAAGAGATTGCTCATTTAGATGTCATGTGTCACCTTTTCCCCTACACACTGGGGGAATTTGCATATAATTGGTATTTGAATTTTCCACAAGGATCCATCGCCACATGGGCAGAATTTGAAACAAAATTCCTTAATCAATTCAAGTTGTACATGGATCCAGCAACTCTCCATCACCAATTCATCTCGGTGAGAAAGGACCTCAACGAATCAATCACTATGTTCAATCACCATTTTCACAAAATGTACTAGAAACATTATGGTATCCTAAAGTTTGTTTTATAGTTTTCCTTGAGAGAAGATCTTGTAAAGGCATCCTTGTTAATAGATTCACATCTGTCTTCCATTGAGCTATCCAAGCGGTTGAGACCCAGCCAGAAGGAACCTTGAGATTGATTCCATCAATCTTCCAAGAGGGGAACTTGCTCGTATAAATTCCTAGTCATTGTCTTCGTGTAAAAATGACACTCAACATAATTCTTCTAAGAGAAAAATAAAAAACTACCCAATAAGAATTTACCCCAAGGGAAACCGAGAAGAGGTGGCCAACTAAAACAAGTTTGTCCAAATTTTACTCAAAACAAAAAATGATTTAGTGTTACTCCTAAGTGAATAAGAGTTGTCATCAGTGGCATTCATACAATTGGTAAATGGACCAAACAAGTTCAGTCGATCAACACACAAAGCATAGTCACCGAGTACAGACTTGACCAAGCACAAAGATTGTCGAGTACAGTAGTCACCGAGTACACAAGATTATCAAGCGTCAGTATAATACCAAGGTAGAGACACAAAATTTATCGAGTAATCTAGAGTTCACATAAAAGTTTGTAATGACACATAATTCAAGGTGAACAACTTTTTATCGAGCTAAAAAATGGTTTACCAAGATCAAGGTGAATATTTAATATGGATGTAATCATTTAATGATTAATGATTCCTATGTAAAGATGATCTAGGTTATTCATTTGAGTCGTTGATCTTAGGTTTTCTAAGATAGCACCTCACAACTTTAATTAGGTCAAATCATTTTGATATAAGAATTATAAAGATGTCATTTTGACAAGTATCACATATGAAGTAGAACCCATTGGGAGACATTTGAAGATCTAACAAGGTTATGTTGAAAGGATTTTGTCAGAGTATTCAATTTTATCAGAAGCAGTTCAAGGCTACCAAGCAGTACATAAGCCCACATTCATCACTACAAGGTGATTTTAATTGTACTTAATGGATCTGATATCATCAAAGTAAATTGTTTTGAAATAGATCAAACTTTACAGTTACTCTCTAGCAATTGTAGCAGACTTAAATCTCTTAACAGAGTAGACTTAACAATCTTATGTAAAAATATCTTAACCAAGTGCACACTTGAAGAGTGTTGCTAAAATCCTCTAACCAAGTAGATATAACTAATCTTTTTGTTACTCCTAACAGGGTAAGATCACCAGAAGTGATCGATCTTTATAGCCTTAACCGACAACTTTATTTACTGTAGTAGTGAATCTTTGTGGGTTCCATCCCCACCATAGTTTTTACCTTCTAACAAGGGTTTCTGCGATACCAAAATACATGTGTTATGTGTATGAAGTTTCATGTATGCATATTTGATTAGTTTACAAGTATTTACATTTCAGTTATGTTATTGAATGTATGGTGAGTGCATAAACTATAGTCGGTTAATGAATTATATATCTACAAGGATTCAATTGAAAAATTTTAAGGTTACTGATTCACCCCTGCCCTCTCAGTAACTCACTTTTCCATAATCCCAACATTTAATACTTTCTAACTATATTTCCTAAATTAAGATAATATCATGAAGTATTTTATTTAAGAGATCCTTGGGTAAATGCACCAAGGTAAGGGACCAAAAATTTTCTACTCTACTTATTGGCCTCCATTGAGAACTTTGGCATACATCGTATAATTCACACACTAATAGGCTTGGCGTGGCTTGGTCATACCAAGCCTATTTGGAATGTGCCAAATGTTTTGAATAAGAAATTTATCATTCTCATTCCTTCTCTCTCACACTTCGATCAAATATTTTTAACTTGAGTCAAACTCAATCTCTTGACAAGAATATATATATGTGAAATATAACATTTAAGTATGTGTCACATTTTAATATGCATTATTTCTTTCTTATATTTAAATGTTATATTTCATGTATATATTATCATGATGTATGAGAGTATTTTCATATCTGTATGAGTTACAATGTAGATCCTAGGTTTTAGAAGATCATATAAATTTTTAGGCTTATTCAAGTAATCAGCGTGCTCTCTCTCTCTCTCTCTCTCTCTCTCTCTCTCTCTCTCTCTCTTCCTTTCTTTGTAAAATTATCTCCCTCCACCTATCTACCTCTCCCCTCTCTAGGTCACCCAGTCACTCCTTTCTTGCCTCTCCCTCCCTCCCTCCTTAGCCATCTCTTTATATTTGTTATTATATCTCTCATTTTCTCTCTCTCCCTCCCCACTCTATCTCATAACCTCTCCATACCTTGTATAAGCTTTATGTAATAGGGATTAGGTACTGTGTGCTAGAAAGTAGTCACACTTCTGTGAATCATTACATTCAAGAACACTAAATAGTGAGGTCTCAAATATCGATTCACAACTCTCTATTCATGGAGTGCAAAGGTTGTGTATGAGGCCCTTAGATTGACCTTGTTAACCTATGAAAGTACACCAAGAAATGAGAGATTCAAGGATGAGAAGAAAGAATGTTAATCTCCATTGATCTTCAAGTTATTGCATGTAAATGAAACTAATCTAGATGATATCAATGCAAAGAAGCAAACTATTCTATTGAAATGGAAGTTTTACTCTCCTTTGCTAATTAAACTATATGAAGATTAAGCTAAAATAATGAAAGAGACTAAGATAAGATGCTATGAAGATTAAGCTAATATGTAAATGTGAAAGCTAAAATGAAATGATCTTCAAAGCTCCAATGTCGCCAAGAAAACCTGCAGCATAACAATACTATGAAAATTCTGGATCTGAAATGAGAAGGAGAAGGCTCCTTATATAAGAAAATGTGGAAGAGAATGCATCTCCAAGAGCAATGTGGGATAAATCCAAAAAGAGGAAACAAAGCTCATTTTTAGAAAGTGTGGGGAGAAAATGAATTTTATTTAGTTTTAATTATTTGTTTCCCTTTTTTCATCACAAAGAGCTTTAAGTGGATTATTTATTTATTTATATATTTAAAAGAATGATTCTCTTTTAATTAAATAAGATAACATTATATATTTAAAAGGGAAATATTATTTAAACAAGATAAAATCTTTTAATTAAAAAGGATTTTAATTAAATAAAATTATTTTATTTAAAAGATATTTCTTTCAATTAAATAAGGTTATTTTATTTATTTAAGAGAGAATATTTCTTTTAATTAAATAAATTGATCAAACCTTAGGAAATATTGAAATGATTGAACTAATTACAATTGATCAAAGGAATTGATTTGAATTTTGTAAAGTATTGATTCAAGAATTTGATAATTTAATAAATGGGGCCCAAAGTCTAGGTGACCATTTTAGGGTGTATACATTTTCCCCTCTTTGACTAATGTGAGGTCGATTTGGGATCACATGCAGTCAAAGAATAGAATTAAAGTGTGAGATCAATTTGGGATCACAAAACAATCCAAACGTGTGTTCAACGGATGGGAACACATCAGGACAAAGATAAGCTGATTGAAAAAGACAAGGCCAACACCCTTGTAAATAGGTAATTGTCAAGTCTCAAACAAGGTTTGATTGATAGGTTTGATAAAGCTAAATCAAGGATTGAAGTTTGATAGGTACTGCCCCCCTCATGATCAAAATCAAAATGAGAAAGAGGAGAAATAGTAAATTGATAAAGTTGATCAAAGCGAACTAAAGATAAGGTTCTTGATGTAAGATGAAAGATATGAGAATCACAGGACCAAGGTAGATCAGTGAGAAAGATTATGCCCCAAGGTTGAATCAGAAGAAAAGAAGTGGCTTGAAAGCGAATGAAAGATAGAAGTTTGGAAGAGATGGAAAGAAATGGAGAGAAGAAAGAGAATTTTCCCCACTAAAGAGGATGCCCCAAAATCAATCAACTATTTAAGATAGGAAATTTCGATTGAGACCATGAAAGAAGATAAGGAAATGAAGATCAAAATGTGATCACAGTTGATTAAAAGTCCACAAGAAAGATGAAGGAAAACCCTCTCAAACTCATAATGCAGCCTAAAAATGCAAATTAATCATGAAGTCTAACAATGCAAGCTACATGAAAATGCAAAGGTGTACTTGCAATAGAGCAATTGTAACATAGGATTTTGTGTTCATTATTCATTAGAGAATGTTAAGAAACTTATTTTCATCATTGGGCCATTATTAACGGACATCGGAAAATCATACAATCAACACTAGTCACAAACACAACTATGAAGATATGAATATGATTTATATCGGTTTGGAATGTGGAAAGATTCTAACATGAGCATCAAAGACATAAGGGTCAAGATGACTTCAATGTTAGCTTACCCAATTTAATGTAGCAAAACTACTCTCTCATCAAGGCATAGATGCCAGGATGACCATAAGAACAGTTGTGCAAAAATAGTCAAGGATGATGTTTCAAATCTCCTAAGTGTTTCAAGCGAACAACAAGAGACACTCTAGAGTTTCAAGACCATACCCACAAGCAGTAAGGAAGCAAAAATATGCCCCATGCCCCAAGTCCTCTAGCTATGCATCACAGAGAGACTTATTAGACAAGGATACTCAACGAAAATCAATAACAGTCAGCACACAAAGAAAAGATCATGACATAGCTCAAGCATTAAGTGTTGTGTTTAAAAATTTAAGTGTGTTCATTGATATTGAGTTCTGAGGATAAGGATCAAATGCTTGCAAGCAGGTAAAAGCACATGACAAAATTGGGGAAGACCAAACCAAGAAGTGTTGAAAAACACTCGATGTCAGGGGTTGTGTTGAAAAACATAGTTGGGGTGGTGTTGAAAAACACTATTTGTGAGGTGTCCTAAAGATTGATGCATCCAAGAGACCAAAGCTAACACAATTATGACCCCCTAGACAAAGACAAGGACCAATTCCAAACCAAGACAACAAGGTCAAGGCATGATGGACAAAGGCTGTGTCGAGGATGCATGCTAAGAAACAAGGGTGCAAAGGCCTCAAGTAGCGCCTGTTTCCAAGTTTTCACCACTTAGATTTTATTGCAATTTTTTTTATGACTTTTTATATTATTATTTTTTTTGTATTTTTTCTACCAAGGCACTTGTTTCCAGGTTTTCACCAAGGCACTTTTTCTATTTTTTTTTGAATTTTTGAATTTTTGAATTTTTTTGGTATTTTTAGAATATATAATTTGTTTGGAGATACATCAAAGCGCTTATTGCTAGGTTTTCACTAGGATGATCATTTTTTCAGGACATTTTCCAATTTTTAGGATTTTTTCAGCATCATATATGAATTTTTTTTTTTATAAATTTTTTCAGGATCAATAAGTATTTACAAAGGATGCCTCCAGACAGAATGGGCATCATGAATAGAATTTCTTCAAGTGCAAGACATTGATAGGATTAGGGAGCTACTCTCCCTCTTCATTAGATAATAAATAAGCACCTGTCCCAAAAGCTGCAGTAATGATGTATGGTCCAAGCCAATTCGGTTCAAATTTTCCCTTTTGTTCTCTATGTTGTTGGTTCTTAGGATTTTCTCGTAAGACAAGATCTCCTACTTGAAATTCTCTAGGGTGAACCTTTTTGTTGAAGGCTTTGGACATCTGCTTTTGATAGACCCTCATATGGTCAAATGATGCTTTACGCTTCTCATCTAAAAGTTCCAACTCTTGTAGTCTCATGGTGCGGTAGTCTTCATCGGTAACTAGACATTTGAGAGAGACTCTAAGTGAAGGAATCTCAACCTCTACAGGTAACACTACTTCAACGCCATAGGTAAGGGCAAAAGGAGTGGCCCCTTTGGAGTACAGATACTCATTCTATAAGCCCATAAGGCTAGATTTATCTGTAGATGCCAATCTCTACCATTCTTATGAACTATTCGATGGAGAATTTTGAGAATGGTTTTATTTGAAGCCTTTGCTTGTCCATTTCCTTGCGGGAAGTAAATGGAGGACCAATGTTGTTTTATCTTGAATTTCTGGCAGAGTTGTGTAAGGTCCTTGTTTTTAAACTGACCTCCATTGTTAGTGATTATCTCTGAAGGCACTCCATATTGACATACGATATGGTTCAAAAAATGAACAGGGAAATTGTCTTGCCTGAAGCAACAAAAAGTGGAAAAGCTTCTACCCATTTGGTAAAGTAGTCAGAAGTAGTGATGATAAATTTGTGTGCACTTGATGAGTTGGGATGAATCTACCCAACAAGATCAAAGGCCCAATGTTGAAATGGCCAATGAGATATGGAAGGAATGAGCTCCCTGCCTGGAGCATGTATCAGGTGACCATGTTTTTGATATTTTTCACATGATTTCGCAAAAGCTACTGCATCCATCTACATGGTAGGCCAATAGTACCCCGCCCTAAGCAGCCTTCAAGCCATGGAAAGACCATTAGAATATCCCCCATAGATGCCCTCATGAATATCAACTAGCGCTTGATCGGATTCCTCCTTTTATAAGCACCTAAGAAGTGTCCCATCTAAACCCCTCCTATACAAATCACCAGAGATGAGGGAATGGCGAGAGGCATTTTGGGTAAGGTTTCTTCTTTTGGATCAGTTAAATGTTTCAGGGATGATGCCATCATGTAGGTATGAGTAAATGGCACCCTAGCAGGATGATTCATGACCGACAAGGGTACAAATAAGATGGCTTTCTTGGGAGTCATAAATAGGATAGTGTATCTCTTCCACCAGAAATTCAAATCTAGACTCATGCTACTCTAACTGAAGAAGTGAAGCAAGTGTGGCCATAGCATTAGCTGCTTTATTTTCTACTCTAGGGACTTGCTGAAATGTGATGAATGTGAAATACTGTCTCAATGAATCAACCATTTTCTTATAAGGTACCAGTTTCTCATCTTTGCTGTGATATTGTTCATTAACTTGTTTGACTATCAATGTTGAATCCCCATAGATGTGCAGTTCTGTGATATTCCATTCAATAGCCATCTTGAGTCCATTTGTCAAGGCTTCATATTTAGCAATGTTGTTTGTGTATGGGAACAATAGTTTGTAGGACTTAGGAATTGTGTACCGATGAGGAGAAACAAACAACACTCTAGCTCCTGAACCATTCTGCATAAAAGAGCCATCAAAGAATATCTTCCATGTTCTCTCAGTCATGTACATTAGGTGCTCATTTGGAAATTCAACTTGAATGGGCATGCTATCTTGAATTGGGAAATCGGCCAATTGATCTACAATGGCTTGGCCTTTTATAGCTTTGCACTCAACATACTCTATGTCAAATTCTGAAAGAACCATCATCCATTTAGCAAGTCTACCTATGAGAGTAGCCTTATCGAGAAAATACTTGAGAGGATCAATTTTTTCTATGAGGTGTATTGTATGATCAAGCATATAATGTCACAATTTTTGGGAAGCAAACACCACAGCAAGGCAAGCTTTCTCAATACTAGTGTAATTGACCTCATATGCAACAAGGGTACGAATGATGTAATATATGGCTCATTCTTTCCCAGTGTCATCAAGTTGAGCTAATAATGCCCCCAAGGAAGATTCTGTTGCTAAAACATACAGTATGAGAGGTTTTCCTAGGATATGAGGCATCAAAATTGGAGGATTTTCCAAGTATTTCTTAATCTGATCTATGCTCCTTTGACAATCCTCATTCTAGACACATTTGACCCCCTTATGCAAGTTCTTATTGAAGGGTTGAGCTCTATTTTCCAGTTGTGAAATGAACCTCCTGATAGATTGAAGACATCCTTGTAGACTCCTCATTTGGCTAATGTTTTTGGGAGGTGGCATATCCAATATTGCTTGAACTTTATTTGGGTCTACCTCTATTCCTTTGGCTGAAATGATAAATCCTATAAGTTTTCCAAAGGTGACTCAAAATGCACACTTTTTAGGATTTAATCTTAACTAAAATTGCTCCATACGATTGAGAATGACTTCTAAATCATCCAAGTGTGTGTCTCTTTTCTTTGACTTAGCCAAGGTGTCATCCACATAATCTTCCATATTCTTATGCATCATGTCATGAAAGATCATTGTCATAGCTCTTTGATATGTAGCTCTTGCATTTTTCAATCCAAAAGGCATGACATTCCAGCAATAAGTACCCCATGTGCAAGTGAATGCAATCTTTTCCTGGTCCTCAGGAGCTATCTTAATCTGATTATACCCAGAGAAACCATCCATCAAGGAATAGATCTCATAACCCGCAGTCATGTCCACTATCATGTCTATGTTAGGGAGTGGAAAATCATCCTTTTGGCATGCTCTATTGACATCTCTAAAATTTGTGCAGATTCAAATGGACTTATCATGTTTTAAAACTGGTACAATATTGGATATTCTGCATAGTTAATAGCCCTTATAAATCCTACACTAAGGAGTTTTTCCAGTTCTACTTTGACTAAAAGAGCAATGTGAGGATGCATTTTCCTCAATTTTTGTTTAATGGGTTTAACACCTGGAGCTATGGACAAATGATGCATAATTAGATTAGTGTCCAACCCTAGCATGTCTGAATAAGTCCAGGCAAAGTTGACTTTCTTTCTTTGTAGGAACTCAGTGTAGGCTACTTTCTCTTGAGATGATAAGGATTGAGCCAAATGTACAATTTGTGGAGCCTCTTCTGTACTCAAATTAACTAACTGTGTAGGCTCAACAAGCACTAATGATCTATCCTAAAAATCACTGGGGAGACGATCAAGTACCTCATCTGTAGGCACCTCTAAGAGGTTTTCACCTTTGGATATGTCATTTATTTTTACTTTTTTCAGTTCTGACACCGCCACACAGTGGTTTTCACCATCAGAACTCCTATTCTTTTTATTTTATTTTCTCTTTATTTTTTGACTAAGGTACTTGATGTCTGGTTCAGTCATGCTGGTAGTCGGTTCACTAGTGGAAGAGACTACGGATTCAATGGCATTTAGGTAACAGGTTATCTCATAGTCATTCTAGAAAGTTAAGAGCTCGGGCTCTTGATATCGTTTGGACCAATCAATGAGATGAGGATTAGCAAGGGGTAAGTCAATGACAGGTTCAATGTTGTGAATGCAGATGGTAACATCTCTGGTGATCGCAGAGTTAGAGTCTATCAAGTATTCTTCTAAGTTACCCAAATTAGGATTCAGCCTAACAAGTGAAGAATCATCCACTAATGCAACATGTGGGTTCCAATCCTCTAGCCCTACACATGACTCATCAGCTAACTCAGGTTGAGAACTATAGGAATGGATGACATCAACACCCATGTCAATTGTGGAACAATCAGAGAGAGTCCCATTCATACTCATGTGAGTCTATTTCTGAATCCCGACTGGGATGTTTACACCAGAAAGGCTTGGGATGCCTTGATGTAGAAGCTTTGATGTCATGAAGGGTAACACCCTCTCTTGCTTCTATGGCTGAGCCATCTTGTTCTATGCTTGCAACTATTGCATGAGTGGTTGGATTATTTGAATCTCCCCAAAGGAGAATAGTAGAAGGGGTCCAATCGTCACACATGTCTTGCTGATTTGTCAAATTTGGTATGTACTATGATTCATCCTCACTATCTAACTCATCAAGGATAGGAATAGTATTCTTGTTATTATTCATAAAACCTAGGCAAACTGTCTTCTTAGACCTGAGTCCAAAAAGGGCATGATTTAGAGGTTCAGCTCTAGCGTCTAATCTGTGACTGAGAGGGCCATGTCCAGGATAGACCATTTTTTTGACCAATGTATATCCTCTCCCATAAGCCTTAGGAGAAGGAGAGAAGTTCTCATTGTGCATATACTTCTCTTTGTAGATCTAATCTTTAACAACTACTTCTTCTTTCTCATCCTAGATAGGCACTAAAGACTCAACAAATGTGTCAAACAAAGTCATGGCCGAAGAAGAAGGTCTCATCCCTTGAGAAGGCTTACCATAAGACCTAGGGAAACTAGGCATCTTTGTAAAGGAGTTAAGTTGGTATCCCCCCATACCAAGTTCTATTGATTTGAACTTATCTTTGCACTGTGCTAGAGTTGCATTGAAATCCTTTGCTTCTTTGTTGAGGGGAACATGGGTCCCTGCCGAAATGGAGTTGACAGATAAGGTTCTATCCCCAGGTATAAAAACTTCTACTCTGTTGTAGGGAAACTTGACACACTGGTGGTAGGTGGATGGCACTGCTTGCATCTCATGGATCCAGGGCCTACCAAGCAAGATATTGTATGCCAGAGGACCAACATCAACAATTTGGAACAATATGTCTTTCTCAACGGGGCCAATCTTGACAGGAAGAAAAGCCAAACCCTTGGAACTCCTTTCTATCTCATCATAGGCTTTTATAGTGATCTTCTTTTTGGTATCGATCACTTCCTCAAAATAGCCCAAAGTTTTTAATAGACTCAAAGAACATATATTGAGCCTAGTACCCCCATCTATCAACACATGCCTGACACGGGTTTTATGAATCATGAATTCAATGTGAAGGGTCAGATTATGTGGGTAATTCAAGGCTTTATCATCATCTTCTAAAAATGTAAGGTAGTGAGGACTGATAATATGATTAACCATGCCTTGGAATTGATTGAACTCTAAATTGTTGGGAACATTGGTTGTATGCAAAGCATCCTCAAGGACCTATTTGTGTCTTGGGGACAACTCTAAAAGCTCCAAGATTGAATTCTGAGATGGTGTTCTTTGTAACTGATCAACAAGGTTATAATTCAGCTTGGGGTTGATAGCTGGCTTTATGGTGGCATTCTTGGATACCACTAGCTTTGGTTTATTGGGCTGACCTAAACTGGGCCCTCTAATGATGACAAGGTGTTGACTTCTTGTGACCACATTAAGAGCTTGGGATGACATCCTAGAGTGAGGACCCCTCAGCACCACAACAGGTTCTTCATCAAAGATAGGGGGAGAGTTCACATAGGAGTCATAACCATAGGGATCCTTTTTCCTCATCATGTTGACACTTTCCTCCACAACTTCAAGCATGTTGACCATGTTTTCTATAGCTGTGTAGGTGTAGTTAATCGTAGCCTTGCCATCTTTTGGTTTAGAGGTTTCCCCCTTCTCATATTTGGGCAAGGGCTCTTTGAAAGCCTTATGGTCTGCATTGGTGTTCAGTCCATCCACCTTAAGCTTTCCATTCTCAATGAGATCTTGGATAATGTGCTTGAGTTTCCAACAATTCTCAATGGTATGCCCAATGCCATTATGAAACTTGCAAAAAGCTTTCTCATCCCACCAATGTGGCTTAATATCAGGTATGTAATGCTTTGTGGGATCTTGTGGATGCACAAGATTGTTGGCAATGAGCATTTTGAAAACATCCTCATATGAGTCACCAAGTTTGGAAAATTGAGATTTTTCCTTCTTGGGCTTCTCTTGATACCTTGGCCTGCTCTCTTGTTGAGGAGGTGCATTGAGCTTCATAGCTTGAACTGCATTGGACAAGTGGAGGACACCTTGATCCTTAGGTTGGGGAGAATCCACAACTCCATTGTTAACCACTTGCTTGTTTTTGTTCCAATGTGAATTCTTCCCTTTATCTTTGTTGGAATTATTATTGTTTTGACCATTGTTGTTATTGTTGCCATGTCTGGTCAAAATTCCTTTCTCTTTTAACACATCCTCAATTCTACATGCGGTTTCGATCATGTTATCGAAGGAATTGAAGATCATCTTTTGAACCTCATACCGCATTTCAGGTACCAAGTTACTGACAAGGATGTCAATTTTCTCATCTTCATGAATGGTCCTAGGATAATGAGAGCACTGTCATCTCCACCTTTGTAAGAATGAGACAAAGGATTCCCCTTGGTTTTGCTTTAGGTTACATAGGTCCAAAATAGTGACAGATCTGGAAAGATTGTATGCAAAGTGTTGAACAAATCTATGAACAAGTTCTTTGAAAGTCTTGACGGGAGGAGTTATGTTGGTAAACCATTCCATTGCTTGCCCCTTAAGACTCCTTGGGAATAACCTCATCAGATAGGAATCATCTTGGTGAAACTCAAAGCTCATAGTGAAAATTGGTGCATATGATCATGTGGATCACCAATACCATCATATTTGTCATACTGAGGGAGTTCAACCCTTCTAGGAAAATCCTTCATGCTCACACTCTTGTCGAAAGGATTAGGACAAATTGAGTCTAGTGAGAATGAACTCTTAGGTGCCAAAAGTTTCTCCATCATTTTCTTCATTTGTTTAATTTCCTCTTCTTGTGATGGACTTTGCTTCTTAATTTTGTTATCCACATCAAAATTATAAGGGACTCTTGCACCCTTGTTGATTAGACTTTCGAGGAACTTATCTTTTTTCTGTTCCAAGTACTTCTCTACATATTGTTGGAAGAGCGGCTCTTGTTGCCTTCTCATGAAGTCTTGAGAATTAAGATCAAAGTCTGAGCTACTATCTCCATGTTGGGAACTATGATGAGCATGCTGCGAAGGCTGCCTCGAGTGCCTAGGAGGTGTTTCTCTCCTATAATGAGCATGTTGTGAGGTCCTTCTTCCTCTAGGACTAGGAGATCTTGAAGGGGTTCTTGAATGCCTTCTACTGCATGGTGTTCTGAAAGGAGTGGAGGAAGGAGAGTTGTTGCCACTATTGGCACCTCTATTGTTGAATTGGGTATTAAGTTGTTGGGCTAAAAGCCTATCTTACTCTTCTTGAGAGGCTTTTCTTTCCAATTCTAACAAAGCTTGTCTCTCCACCTCAAGTTGTCTAAACTTTTCTTGCTTCGTAGCTTGCTCATCTAGAAAGGCTTTCTTCTCACGCTCAATCCTTTTAAGCCTTTCACTTGTATACCTCAAGGTTGTTTGAAGTGGAGAGTTTGGTCTTGACTGTTTGTACAAATCATTGGTATACGTTGCATTGACATGAGCATCACAAGGTTCATTGTCTTGGTCTTTGTGTTGTGACCATTTTTCTGGGTGAGCTCATCTCTCATGCCTTTCGGCTCTTTGATGCACATCTAGATACCTAGTATTGATGGGGGGTGAACCAAGTTAAGTGTCATGAGAGGAATTACCAAATAGAATGTTGTCTCTGTGTCTTTCATAGAGGTCATCAAGGTTTTGATCAATAGCTTCCCTCTCCCACCGAGTCATGGCATAACTCATATCCATACCTGAATGGGAAGATGCTAAGGGGGTCCTCAACTCAGTAAAATTGCTCCTAGGTGATTGGTCAAATATGGGTTCCTTTCCCTTATGCTTTTGATGAGTTTGGACTAGGGGTAATTGATTAAAGACAACCTAAGGTCATTTCCCTTGACTCACTTGATACCTTTTCATAACCGACATGAAAGGAAAATCACTCGGTAATAAGACAACCCTAAGAAATGTTGGTATCAGACTAGGATAGTAAAAGTGTTCAATTGTCCAAAAGAGAGATGGTGAGATAGAAAATTGTAAAAGGTGTCAATCAACACTGCCACAGAGGTGCCCAATCAACGGATAAGTATCCTAGCACATATGGATCAGGAGGATGATTTTAACCAAGTTATATCTAATTGAAATTGATTTTGGGTGGAAGTGAATTGGACAAGAGACTACTAAGACTCTCCAAGTATGTTATCAAAGAATCTAAAGGTGTATCTACTCAACAAGGATGATTTCTGACTTACCGATTCCAAGCAAGGTTACTTGTTAAAATCAAAGGTCACTAATTCAAGAGGTCAAAAATACAAGAATCCCAAGTGAAAATAGGTTTCCAATAGTAGGGTGAGTAGCCTGATCTAATCTGGATCAACTAAGGAGGACTGAAAAATGATCGAAAATAGCTCAATGTTTTGACAGACCAGGGTACAGGTTCACATGAGGGAATGTAGTCCCACGCAAGGAAACACCAGGGGCCATGCGAGGAAATCAAATCTCACACAAGAAAATACCAGGATCGCATGAGAATGTGCACAGCCAGGAGATGAAATAGGATCAGGCCGCTTAATCAGCAAGTTTGTAAACTCAGGAACTCAGTTATTTTTGTTCATTTTAAAAGGTTAACCAGGCATATTAATAGATTTCTAGCATTGATCAAGCACATAAGACAACAACCATGGTGTTCAAGCAAGCAAACATCTTTAAACAATGGGCAAGGGACAAAGCAACCTCACTCATGAACATGAATATTGACTTAGTATGCTATTCCTTAAAGATACTAGTTGTGTATATTCTCCAAAATGTTTTTCCAATCACACACATAGTCCTAAAAAGAGAAATTTGGATGCGCTATGGTTTTTAATAATGGCTTGACTCTGCAAATTTTACAATTTCAAGAAGGCAAACTCCAATCTAGGTGCACTAGGGTTTTGACACATTCTAAGAACTTAATCAATCAAAGATGTTGAGGAGATCTGACAGCCCATCAAGAAACTATACCCATGGAGATTTCTTCCACAAGGATATTTGTATAGCAGTTGTCACTACCACAACAAAAGTGGCTATTACTGCTTGAGGTCCCGTCAACGTGGTTTACCCAATGAAGGGAATGTCCACTACAGTTAACCCTCTCTAAAAGGTGACTCACAATAAGGACCACATGGGGACTTGGCTTAGATCCAAGGGTCTGAGTTTCTATTACTACCCAAAAAGGGAGTAGAGCATAATCCTCTATCCTTTTCTCTTCACCCAAACATAGAAGACAGATTCATTCTGACAACCCTAAGACTAAAACTATCTTGCCAAGATTCCTAATGTCAATAACTCTTGATCTATCAACCTCTTCGAAGAGAGAATGCATCAATCGAAAAGTCAAAGACTACAAATCTAGTAGAATGCAAAGATAGTTCTAGTAACCTTCCTACCTACAAGGGTTCTCTCATTGAGAAGAGTTTTGCTGGAAACCCACTCTCTCAAGAACCATGAATAGTGTTAATAGGGCCTACTTATCTATGTGAAACACTTATGCAGGAAATGAACCTATATTCTTTTTAAAGTCCAAAATCAAAATGTGGTTTATGAAAGCGATAAATCACTCAAGCCAAACACACAAGAGATTAATTTTATGCCCAAAATCCAAATGTTATAGAGATTGTAGTAACTCACCTTAGGTCCAAAGATCTACAATCCATAATTTAGCACACATCTGAAAGTACAAAATCAAGACAAATCACAGCAAACTGTAAGTGTTAGAAACCAATAATCTGAAATTACAAATCTGCAAATTATGTGTCTTTTCTGTCATGAAATTTTGCATGAGACAATACTCAGGGCTACGTGAGAAAGTACTGAACTACGTGCAAGAAAGCACAAGCCTGCATGAGAAAGTACGAAGGCTCGTGTAAGAAAGTACACAGGCCCGTGCAATAAAACACCTTTGTCATGCACAGAAGTGCTAGTACCAGCAAAAATTCACACGATACAATGAGAAACTTCACGCGAGATCCTGTAACAATGATGTATAGAAGTACAGATAGAAAATTAAAAATCACAATTTTGATAGAAAAAGTGCCAAAAAAAAAAAAAAATGTCCTACAGAGAATACCACCCTTAACCTCAAAAAATGTTTCAAAAACACTAGAACAAGCAGTAGAAATGTATAAAAATAAGGACAAAACAGAGTTGTTCTGCCCCACGGTGGGCGCCAAAAATGTGTTCTAGAAATTAGTCACACTTCTGTGAATCATTACATTCAAGAACACTCAATAGTGAGGTCTCAAATATTGATTCACAGCTCTCTATTCATGGAGTGCACAGGTTGTGTATGAGGCCCTCAGATATACCTTGTTAACCTATGCAAGTACACCAAGAAATGAGAGATTCAAGGATGAGAAGCAAGAATGCTAATCTCCATTGATCTTCAAGTTATTGCATGTAAATGAAACTAATCTAGATGAAAGCAATGCAAAGAAGCAAACTATTCTATTGAAATAGAAGTTTTACTCTCCTTTGCTAATTAAACCATATGAAGATTAAGCTAAAACAACGAAAGAGACTAAGCTAAGATGCTATGAAGATTAAGCTAATATGTAAATGTGAAAGCTAAAATGAAATGATCTTCAAAGCTCCAATGTCGCCAAGAAAACCTGCAACATAACAATACTATGAAAATTCTGGATCTGAAATGAGGAGAGGGCTCCTTATATAAGAAAATGTGGAAGAGAATGCATCTCCAAGAGCAATGTGGGATAAATCCAAAAAGAGGAAACAAAGCTCATTTTTAGAAAGTGTGGAGAGAAAATGAATTTTATTTATTTTTAATTATTTGTTTCCCTTTTTTCATCACAAAGAGCTTTAAGTGGATTATTTATTTATTTATTTAAAAGAATGATTCTCTTTTAATTAAATAAGATAACATTATATATTTAAAAGGGAAATATTATTTAAACAAGATAAAATCATTTAATTAAAAGGGATTTTAATTAAATAAAATTATTTTATTTAAAAGATATTTCTTTCAATTAAATAAGGTTATTTTATTTATTTAAGAGAGAATATTTCTTTTAATTAAATAAATTGATCAAACCTTAGGAAATATTGAAATGATTGAACTAATTACGATTGATCAAAGGAATTGATTTGAATTTTGCAAAGTATTGATTCAAAAATTTGATAATTTAATAAATGGGGTCCAAAGTCTAGGCGACCATTTTAGGGTGTATACAGGTACATGGTTGGGACTATAAGGTTTAGGGTACAATCTGATGGTATAGGATTCATGATACATAAGGTTGAGGGTGTTAACCATATTGATACTTACCTCTATCTATCCATCTTACTCTCTCTCTTTTTACTCTATTTTATTTCTCCCCTCTCTCAGTCTCTCCCTCCCTTTCTTCCTATATCCTTCTCTGTCTCCCCCTTCCTCCTTACCCCCATATTTAACTCCCTCCCCTAATAAATATTAATTTGTATCCCTCCCTTAGTCTTTGTATCGATTGTCTATGTTTCCACCACTCCCTCCCACCCTCTCCCCCATCTATAGGTTTCTTCATTCCCCCCTCTCTACATTTCTACCTCTCAATTTATGCCTCATTACCCCCACCTCTCTCTCTCTCTCTCTCTCTCTCTCTCTCTCTCTCTCTCTCTCTCTCTATATATATATATATATATATATATATATATATATATATATATATATATATATATATATATATATATATATATATATATCTATAATAATCGTATCTCTCTTTCTCACCCACGTCTCTACCTCTTGCCTCTTTAGGTCTCTAGCTCATTCCCTGCAACCTCTTCTTGAATAGGTCAAATAACTGAGAGGGGGGTGAATCATTTATTCCCACACAACATATAAAACTTTTTATCTTTCAGTTAGCTGACAAACAATAGTACTAAAAACTTTAGATTTGTCGGTTAACCACTATAACATAAAAAATGGTGAACAAACCAATAGGAAAAGTTACTCACCAAAATGGAGGGAGAGAGGGGTTTTTGTATGTTATATTGAGGAAGATACTAAGACTTCTAAATAAAGGAGATCTGATTAGCATGAGAGAGGGTACCAATTTGTGATCTTCTCGATGTGTGGGGTCTTTGATTTGTTCTTCCTTTCCTTAAGAGAATGAGTCATAAATGATATGTAATCTGATTTATGAAAGTAAGTGATATAGAATGAAAAGAGGGAAATGTACTCACCTTGAAGGAAAATGGAGAAGGAAATTTTAGATATGAAAATGGGCTATTAGACTATGTCAGGAACTAAAAATGAACTGGATCTGGAACCCAGGAGCTAGAAACTGCAGACTGTGAAACTCTAGTAGTCTCAAGAATAGATCGGCTTGCTTGGTATAGGTCGACTTGGGGTATAGTTTGACCTTGAATTATACCTGAGAGGATGAAAATTGATGATCTCTAATATATGCTAAGAACAACAACTCCAGGTCTACCAAATTCGATCCTAAAAGTCTGAAAGTCCAAAAATTTGTTCCTACACACAAGAAGAGTGAAATTTGTGAGTGGGGAGGGGCTTGCCTCGGTCAAGCCTCTATTTAGGAATTAACCTTGAGTTGAAATAAAGGAAATGATAGTATTTATGAAAGATTAGATCTAACAATAGAATATATCATACCATGTTCATGCAATTGAACTAAGTATGTTGATGCAATAGCTCTGAATCAACACAAAAACCAAAAGGAAATCATGTAAGATAAAACCTCATGTGGTGAATGCTTTTAATTCACCTCAATATAGGATTGAAGAAGAAGAGGACTTTAATAAATGTATATATCCCCCTTAGATGGACAAATCCTTTGTCTCCAATGAAGAAAGAAGTTATATCTACAAAAGGAAATGCATGAATGAATGAAAGCCTTCAAATGAATGCTTTCTTTCTTGAAATCCTTGAATGGTTCTTGGACTTGAAAGATTGCAAAAGATGTAAATGGATTGCATAATTTTTGTCATTTCCTATGTGTAGATGATAAAATGAAGGGAAAAAATCCTCCTTTTATAGCAACTTGGGGTTTAAATTAGTGAAGGTCGATAAAGAAAAGTGGGAAAAGGAAATACCTTGCATCGGGCCATGGAGCCAATCATAATTCACCTCCCTGGGTATAGGTAGAGGTTGACCTATACTCACAGGTGAAAAACTCAAGGCAATGATCCTAGACCCCAAGAAGTATCAAGGGTGTCAGGTGAAATATGGTGAAATAAGTGGGAAAAATCTATTTTAGTGTGAAATTAAAGCCAAACTAGAGATTTAATCGAGATTGGAGGGAGGAAGAGGACCTTGATTTAAATTATGAAATATAATTAAATGAAAAATGAGGTCCTAAGGTAATGAATACACTAAGGAGGGATAAAATGGTCCTCAAAAGTGCATAAGAGTAAGTGCTTACTTTTTAGGACAGTACATTTAGCCCCCACTTTAGAGGGAGTATGAGACAATCTCATACTTACGATAAAGTAAGAGATAGAAGAAAGGGAGAGAGATATGATGACTGCAGTGAATTGAAAAGAGGTAAGATGTCCCTAAGTTTGAGAATATAAGCTCCCAAACTAAGGATCTTAACTCCACATCCATGCACAAGGGCACAAAAAGAAAGAAAAAAGACAAAAGACAAAAGACATCAACAACAAAAGGGTTAGTACTAGAACAAAACTTCAAATCAACTAGGGAAAGAGACCTCGGCCAGAAATGTTTCACCCACTAATATCATGTCTAAAAATCTATTTCAAGAGCACAAATTATTGCATAGGAAGAACAATAGCATCACTACTAATGATACAACTCCATGATCTAACCTACTAGCATGAAATCGAGAGAGAGAGAGAGAGAGAGAGAGAGAGAGAGAGAGAGAGAGAGGAGTGTTATTACCTTATCCAGTAAGATTTGTGTGTCCTACTTCAAAGCACACAAAAGATAGATTTGAAATTTCTAGTAGGTTTGTGTGTCGTGCTATTCAATCCTATCAAAAAAATTTCACCTTCTAGTGGCTTTTCTTGCATACATGTGTGTTCACCTCATGAATGGATCAAGGTATGCTATGAATACCTTAAAACCCTTACAGTAGTAAACCCTTATTCACTTATGTTCTTTTACTGATATGCATAGAATAAAACATGTAAACATAAATCAGTAAGCATAAAACACCACATAACGTAGATATTTCTAATGTGGAAGCTGAAATAGGGTGAAAACCACTGTGGAGATGATACCCAAAATAATGCTACTACCTTGTTAGAAGTATAACTTATTACAATAAGGGGAATGCATAAGCATTAAAGCACACTACCTAGAGCACATTGCTCATTCACCTTAAGCACCCACCCAAGGAAGTCTCACTAACTTACAAACACCAAACAAACTATAATCTATTACATGAAATGAACTATAAATAACATCTTTGTATGTTTGAGTAGTTCCTTTGAAGTACAACTAGATCTATTGCTTCAATTATTTTTGCCACATGTAGAAAATAAATTCAACCTTTAGTATATCTAAAAATAAAACTCAAAACAAACCCCTGACATCTGCAAAAAAAAACATCTCCTTCACAACACACATATTCAAACCCTTCATCATATTTATCAAGAACTAGGTTGGAAAAACCTAATTTCTAGACTTCCAACACATAACATCAAAATCACCATCAAGATCACTACGCACTCTCCAAAAATATTCCCGATCCATTAAAAACACCTTGATATCGTAACCATAACCTTAAAATATTTTACCGATCTCTCATAATCCATTTTATGATCTTATTTTAGCATTTCGACATAGAACCAATTTTTTTCTTCAAATTCATTGAAATTAGTCACTTTGATCACTATAAATAATGTAGATTTCTTACATCAAGCACATAATCCAAGATCATCCTAAGACATCATTTAAGCTCAAGAAAATAAACAAATTCATCACGTTTTATAAATTTGCCAATAATTCTTGCCCTCACATCAAGAACACTATTATCCTCCATTGGAATAATTGTATCTGCCTTGCAGATTATCATAATATCAAACCCTTTGAATGGTAGACACATTGCAATGTCCTTTACATGTTCCCAGATGCACGACCAAATATATTCTTACATGTCTTTGTGTGAACTCAAACTCTGCAACTCTATTACACTATCAGATAGTGAAATAACTAGTCTTTCTATGAGATGCCATAACTCACTCAAATAAACATGTTAGCATATGGAAGTTTTCATACATAATGTATACAACATCTACATCAACCTACGAGGTGTGAAACTCCTCATCTTTAGTAACATTTCTACACAACCTATGTGATCATTCCCTTTTACTAGTAAAACTACATAATAAACATTCATACTATCTGATAGACATGTAATTAGTATGAAAAACATCCAAACATTGTTAGAAATAATAGATTGTCATCAAATGATAGAAATGTTGACATCAATGAAAACACATCCAACTTGCCAACAATTCTTATACTTAACTTCCTTACAGAGATGTGGGTGAGAAAGAGAAGACAATGAGAGAGAAGCTCAAAAAGAGATAGGGGTGAGGAGGAAGGGAGAGAAGTGGAGAGGTTGGGAATAAACCAAAGAGAGGAGGAGAGATATAGAGGTGAGAGACCTAGAGATTAGAGAGGGAGAGGTATGAGATCTATAGGGTAAGGGATACTATGAAATATATAGATAGGGTGAGAGAAGTAGGTGAGTAGATAGGGATGGAGAGGTAGATAGGTAAATAGGGATGGGGGGTGAGACATAGAGGGGGGAGAGAGAGGGAGGGAGGGAGAGGTGATGACATAGACAATGGAGAGAGAGAATAAGAGAGGGAGAGATAACAATACCCTAAACCCTATATGTTGTGTATCCTAAAACTTATACCATTGATGTTGTATCCTTAGCCCTATACCCATACCCCATAACCTATACCTTATACCTAGATGGGGAAAGAGAGGGGTAAGATAGATAGAGGTAGATAGAGAGGTGGGAAATGTGACATGGATGGAGAGGTAGAGATGTGGAGTGAGAAACCTATAAATGGAGGAGAGGGAGAAGACAATAGATAAAATAACAAAGAGAGATAGAAGAGTAAGAAGAGATGGAGGGAGAGGGAGATATGGAGGGAGAGAGAGATAAGATAGAGGGAAAGAGAGGTGAGATGTGGGTTCAAGGAGGGAGGGGGATTATAATGGGAGAAAGGAAGAAAGAGAGGTAGATAACTAGATAGATGAGAAATAGAAGAGGGATAGGGAAAGGGAGAGATTTAGGGAAGTATCAACACAAGAAATATCATCAAACTTATGAAGCCAAAACCTTGTACCAAAAATCTTTCATTCTAAGCCCTATATAGAGAGTGGGAGAGATAGAAAAGTACAAGTTAAAAAGAAGAGGATATATTTAATAAATGAGATGGGTAAGGGAGAGGGAGAGAAGTAGAACGGGGGTAGATGGAGAGGTGAGAAACCTAGAGGGAGAGAGAGATGTAAGAGACCTATATGGGGGAAGAAAGGGATTATATGTATGGAGGATGATATATATTAAAAGGATGTGTGTGTGTGTGTGTGTGTGTGTGTGTGTGTGTGAGAGAGAGAGAGAGAGAGAGAACTAGAGTAGGGAGTAGGTATAAACAGATAGGTGGGAGACATAGAGGGGTAAAGAGAGGAGAGAGACTTAGATGGTGAGAGAGAGGAGTGAGATAGATAGAGGTAGATAGATAAAGGTGGGTAATGAGATATGGATCTAGAGGTAGATAGGTGGAGAGGAAGATAGATCAAGGAGTAATGAGGGAGGGGGAGATAGAGAAGAAGAGAGGAGGAAAGGTGGGGAGAGGGAGAGAGAGAGAGAGAGAGAGAGAGAGAGAGAGAGAGAGAGAGAGAGAGAGAGAGAGAGAGAGAGAGAGAAAACCTAAACCTTATACCATCAATATTGTACCATAAACTCCATACCAATATCCTAATTGTAAACCCTATACCCTAAACCTTATATTCTACAACCTATTCCCAAAATCCTATGCCATAAATAATTTATAGTGCATCATTAAGCTCATGTGATTATTATGCTTATAAAAATTGTGAGGGGTTATTGTTAACTTATGAAATATATAGTTATAATTATTATCTTATAACTATCAATTATAATAATTATATGACTTATACATATTAATTATAATTATTACATGACTATTGAAGATGAGAGTTCAATTATATCTCCTAGATTTCAACAGATATTGACATAAAAGCCTTCTTACCTATAAATTCATAAGATGTGACCTATTGTTCTCGCTATAAATTCTCCTAGATAACATATTCCTTATGAGGTAGTGGGATTGGTTTTATGATTGTGGCAACTCATTCAAATTTATTACTCTACCACCAATTTGCTTGGATGATTTTATCACAATATCTGGTCTACGATATTCTTTTTAGACAATAAATAGTGTGAGGGACACATAAGTCAATTATGGTAAAACATCCACGTTTCTATCCACACCTCTGCATGAAATCTACACCAGCTCATTTACCTGTCCTGTGAAATGATGCCGACTTGTCAAATATTCAAATGCTTGTTGAGGACCATTCTTTACATAGATATTTTTGAGGAAATTTTTGTGTTCTATTATATTTTAAGTCTGGTGAATAGACTATTTTAAGGTACTCTACGAAATTTTGGATTAAAAAAAATCAAAACTAGGGGTTGATTGCATTGTACTCGGTGCAGAATTATGCACTAAGAATATATACACATTGAGAACTGAATTTTGTGATATATACACATTGAGAGCTGAATTTTGTGTCCCTACCTACAGGGGGGAGTAGGAGAAAGCGTGTGTGGTGAGTATGTGAAAGCGTGTGGAGTGAGTATGTGCATGTACTTGTTTAATCATAAGAGAACCAATGCACTTGTCTAAAATAGAGCAATAAACCCCTATTATGAGGATCCACAAGAATGACCATCAAAGCCGGTTATTAGACATGGGAAAGAATAAAGTTGCAGTGAAAAACCCTGTGAGGAAGGAATGATGGTAAATAATACCAAGTATCAGAAAATCTCTAAGGAGTCACTGGTTACCTTGCATGTGATAAAAGTGACTAGTGCACTGAAACACCTCTTTATAGTGTCAAAGAAACCCACCTCTTGTCCAGTAAAAATGAGTGTCAAATTCAGTGAAAATGATAAGTTGTAGCCCAAAATGTTTTTCAGAGGCACAGACAACCAGAGTAGATTGGATTCAACCAATTTGAACAATGGACAGCTTGGACCAACTTTGAACTGCTTTGGTTATGCTCATTATGCCTTATGCCTTGGGTGGTTGACTTCACCTTTAATTTGTAGTTGACCTATTTAATTGCAAGCATTTAAACATATATTTAGCCTGAAAAATGAAATGTTGTGATGTTAGTTACTAGTAAAAATAGTTTTAATATAAGTCCACAGTTTGGAGAAACTGCGAAAGAATTATCTTGAAGTTGATTACACTGATTAAGGAGACTAGATTACAAGAATATGCATTCAACGATGGAAGGATTGGCATAACCCTCAGTCCAGTAAAAAGAGTGTGCTCCACACTTTGCTATGTTAATCCAACTTAAATGACTATAGGGAACAATAAGAAGATATATTTATCATCAAAATCTAGTTCATAAAACTAAACATATTACACAATAAAATACAAATCAAAACTATTGCAATTGACCCTTTATTTCTTCGATTATAATCTTTTATTACATAAACATATTTCTCTTAACCTAATTCAAACACAACACCTTATTAGTTTTCTGCTTTATTTAGGCATTAGATTTAAGGGGGTTGACTATAAAATGAGAGTAGGAATAATGCTAATTAGGTAGTGGTCATGTTGAAGGGGACCTACTAAGTTTTTTCATTGAGCAACCACCTATTAATACGTTTAAGAAATTTTGGCTTCAACATCAATGAGTTTGGAAAAAGTTCAATTTTTTTATAACTTTCTTATGACTCTATATGTTTTGTACAGAGATTACGACAACTTTCAAAGAGAAAATAAAATTACTGGTTACTTCAGGATAGCTTCCGCATACAATATCAAATGTCGTATGATGATGTCGTGGACAATGAGATTGAATCGTCAAAACACTTGCGGCACTTATTTAAGGCGTGATATGCTTGTGAGTCTTCACGATTTCCTTCTTATCTGTGCAACTAGAAATGGGAAACGGATCAGGTAATGATAAGAAGCTTATGGTAGTGTTCATGGTTATAATGATTCTGGGAGGGGAAATAATTGCTGAAGGACAAGGCTTAAAATGAGACTGTGCTACAAATGATGAATGCAGTAGTGCTCCTTTCCATGTTTGCTGCCAGCCTGGAACCTGTGCTGGCAATCGTGGTTTTTGTTGCAATCCCATTCCTATTATTCCACCAATTAATCGATATCCCCGATTCATACAAAAAGATTCTTAGTAGAAATCTCACAAACATTGAATGGGTGTAGGGCTACTGTTTTGATGGAGTATTCGAGATGAATTTGTGATTTGCATTAACTAAAAATATTTTTCATTTGTTGTCTTTGTTTTCGGTTGCCTTAATTTTGTAGTCTCGCATCTCTTAGTCATGTGTAAAAGCTCAACTATGATTATACAGGGTAAAAATGGAAGTTTAAAATACAGATATGATCATGAAAGAAAAGCTCAAATGACACAGAATTCGTTTAGACATGCACAAAAAGATAGTGGCTGTTTAGGGTAGACTGTAGAAGTTGAGTGAGAATGCCTCAGAAAGTTTAGGTTTTCCTTCCAACCTCCTTATTCCTGGCAGGGGCCTGAATGGGTAATTAACTCCACTCGATGAATTTGCCTCATCTCATATGGAAGAGAATATCAATTCATAAGTCCTTATGCATAACCAAATATATTAAAACCATCTTGTTTTGAAAGAAAATCCTAGACTACATTGTTCTTGATCTAAAATTTAATAAAACTAGATTATATTTTCTTTGACAAGAATCTTAGAGACAAGAAATAACAATAGATACGCTTTAGAAGATATAATTTAGTCAATGAAACAAAAATGGGGAAAACAAATTGGGCTTTCACCATAGGATAAATCCCATTCCTACCAGCACAATGATTTGTAGGCCTACACTTAACAGGAAAAATAAAATTGGATAACATATTGTAATAGCAAAGCAGTATAAACCCAAGTTAGAGCACTAAAAGCAAATGGCACATGATAGACAGTCTATGATAGAAAAATCAGTAGGTACGCACTACCCACTAATAACAAGAGTCTGGGCACAACACAATACTAGCATTTTGTTGGAGCTATGTTAGTAGAAAGAGAAAAAACTTGGGCAGATGACATTAGTTTATTTATATATTCTATCTTCGCATAAGTCATTTATTTTATCTATCTATTAGTGGTTACCCATAAATTATTTAATAAATCAAAATTTATATACTGTTTATATGAAAATGAATTTCAGAAAACAATTTTGTGAAACTATTTGCAGATCTGTGTTCCAAATGAAAATAAGTTTAGAACGAGGTTCCTACTGAATTTTCATTCTAATATTAGAACCCAAGAGTAACCTAGATCTAATTGGCAAAATCTCAATACTATTGCAGTTCTTGGATTTTCATATAAACAGTATATAAATTTTTCAAGGACTAAAAAATGGCAGCTTGAAACAGCAGCTAGGGTATATAGCAAACCAACAAGGGATTTGCTAGGATTTGAAGCAGCAGCTAGGAGTGTCAACGAGCATTTCAAGAAGAGGTAGGGTGTACAAGACATAGTGCAGGGTTTTGAATAGGAATGGAGTCAAACATCAAGGGCAAGGGAAATAGTGAGCAACCGACCTGACAACCAAGGTAAAACAATTTGAGTAAAATCAAGTGACTTATTTGTCATTTGTTTGGTCATTTTGCATCATTATTCAAACAAGAGAACTCGAGGAAAGGAACAACAGAAGGATGTAACAATCTCTGCTGAAACTTCATTGGACAAGTTTGCTGCCAAGTTTGAAAGGGAGTTCTTAACTGTTTAGTAGCATAAGATATATCTACATCACAACTTTAACATATACATAATCAATAACTAGAATTGTCAACATTGAATATCTAAAATCCATAATGTCTATATTATAGGAAGTAGAGTCTTAACAACATTCTGTTGTTTATAACTAGAATTGACTAGTAAGATATATAAAGCATTATTAAAGCCTATTGTGTATGTCAATAATTTAAGGTGGTGGTTGCCAAAAAAAAAACAACAAACATTGTGACTCTGTTTTTTGCAACATAGTATTCTATTTTCTGGCCCAAAAAATTTTGAACAGTACAATTCGACAAACCAAATCTATTTTCCTAGTACGAATGTATCTGTCAAAAAGTTGACATGTATATGTCCAAAAACTAAATTTGTCTTGTTTGCACAACGCTTTGCATTTTTTTTTCCCGAAAATATAGAAGAGTATGTGAAGAGCCAAAACTTTCAACGAACTTTTAGAGGCCTAGTGCACCTGCATTCTACAATAAATAAGTATGTCAGGGGTTGAGCGCTGCAAAATAATGTTCTGAAACCTTGTTTTTTTAATATTGGAAAGAATACGAATTAGAAGGTATTAGAAGCTCACACCATTGTATTGTGTTGCAATGGAAAGGATGTTATTGTTCATTGCTATTGTAAAGGTGCCTTCAATTTCAAATGCTCGCATAGGATGACAACTTCAGACAGGTTCGTTTTGTAGTCTTCAAACAGTATTTCTTTAAGCCGGGGGAAGTGTTGTTCAAGGAGCTATCCATGCATGGTGCAATCCACGATGTCATCTTTAGTATGTACTATACATTGCAAGAAGGGTTCGTAAGCAAAGGTTGTTCTTTTTACACATGGAAGGCAGTGGGCATTGGTGGTGGTGGATGGTAACAACATTGATGCTGGCTGGTGACATATGGTGCAAAGTAGCTGGTATGGTGCAAGGTAAGCATTTTTTATTTTCAGAGTGCCAGTCACCTACAATAGAAATGAAAATTTAAGTATGGATTCGGTATTGTTATTTAGTTACTGTGCAATGTAATTGTGGTCATGTTTCAAATACATGAAGGGTTTGTTCGTTACTTGGAGATTGGAGGAGACAATATTTTGTAGAGCTATTCTTGCATACTCGTCGTTGAGACTACCAATGAATGTGGATGGCGGTGTTCCTCTTGGTCCATTACGGAGAACATTCTTAAGGAGCATAAGTGGTGTTTGTGCAGATGCAAGGATATTTTTGACCATTGCATAAGCATGAGTATGGTAATCTGGAATAGTAACCTGCAAAGGAATGAAATCTGTTAGCCATTGTAAAAAATGGATTGTTATGTGTCAACAGAAGACAATTGGGTTTGATGTATGGACTGAATAGCTTACAATAGCTGTGTCTGCTATAGATTCATCATCTTTGACATGAAGCTGATACTCTTTTGGAGCATGGTTATGTGCTGCCACTATGACACCTAATGTTCCAATTGAGTAGTTGCTAGCTGAGTGGATAAGTTGACATATTTTGGTGTCAGGCATGAATTTCTATTTCTTGCAGACCCTAGGAATGGTTTGTATGGATGTTTGTGCAGTAAATTATAGGCAATAATCAGCATCACCCCTTTCATATTGTGATTTTTTCTTTATGTCGAATGCTTTTATACAGACACTTGCTCCTAGCAAGAGCTGGGCAAGGAATTTGTCAACTAATTGGCTGGTTATGTTTGCTGTAATGGTCGTTTGGCCATGCATGTTGATCAGGTCAACATGCATTATTGGTGCTTTTGCTGGGCTTGAAGGGTTTTTTGCATAAGTAGGTCCATAAGTCACAAGGACATCACCCTCAAAAGCAGTGGCAAACTGCAATGTACAAATCTCAACAACTCTGGATGTAGGTTCTACCTTTATTTCGAGACTATTAGTATACAAGGTTATCTATTTTAGATTCTATAATTATAGGAAACGCAATGCAAACAACAAGACATGCCAAGAAAAGTCTGACCTTTTTGCTTGTTGATTATCGGTCAAGTTGTTGCCATCTTCTAGAAGCTGATCCTGTTGACCGGAGGATGTGAATAAAGCTTTGGTAAATGTTTTTTGATAAGTTAGTGTGCCTACTATATGCAGCAACAAGTACATGCAAGTGTGTTCGTATACAGCTGAAGGGAGGAGAGTAGAGATGATGGGAATACCTTTTTGTAGGTGTTGTGAGTTTTATAACTGTCAAGCTGCTAGGCACTTGATGCTTGATGCTCGAAGGTTGTGTGTCTGGTTCATTTGTGGCAGATTCGGCTTCAATTTTTGATGCTGTTGCTTTGGACGGATTCATGGTGGGAGTTGCAGCTGGTTCAATCTGAAACATGGGAATGAAATCAAGTTTAGACAACATATTTAGCTGTTATGGAGAAAAAAGTCAGGTTGTGTAAAAGTTTTTTGTGCTTTTCTGAGATTCACTTTTAATATTGAGTTTAACAAAGCAATGTGATGAGAAATTATTAGAGGCAGATCTGTGCACACCACAACTATAGCAGATATTTTTCAATATCGTTTTGAAAACCAAAAAAAGTAGCATATACAACGATGTAATAAAAAAGCATTTATGTTGAATATTAGACCAGAGCATTAGATGTTACCATTTTCTTTTGGTAAGTAAAAAAAAATAGCTATATTATAGTTAGAAGGAAATTAAACATATTAAGAAAGTCGCACTCTAGAAAACACCCTTAATTTTCTAGAGAACTTTTGGGACCTTACCTGGGGTGGGAAATTGCTAAGGAAAATGTTAGATTTTATGTGGAGCTAAGGTTGTGGATGCCCTTGGTGCTCATCTTTGGGCTTTTTTTAGCCACTATCTTGTTTCTACACATCCACCTGGTTGAGAGACTGAAGGAAGCAAAAAAGAAGGGACATGTTATGTGTCATGGTGGAAAGCATGATTGATATTCAATCAACCAATTCGGTGCTCATTATAATTAAGTCTGTCCTTTTGTTTTCCAAATCCCTTAGTTTGACAATTTCAACTGTGTGTTGTAGTTCCAGAAGTAGCAAACCATTATGGCAAGTTTCCTCAAAGAAGTTATGACCATTGGCGCTACAAGTTATGTAAAAGTATCATTAGAGTAGTAAAGTTTTGCCCTTTCCATACGTTGTATAATGAATGTATTATGTTCTTAAAATGGTTGCTGTTGTGGAGTGTACAATACATGTGTACTTGAACCTGTCCCTAATTCTAAGCCAACAGATTAGGCCTGAATGATTACTTCAAATGCAAACTTTGTTACTATAATCTCCTATTACTCATTTGAGGAAATCTATTGCTTTGGGTATGCAGTAAGCATAATCTTGATGATGCAAGGACTAAACTTTATTAAAGAAAGGTTAGACCTAACTTTGCATAATATCAAAAGTGCCATAATCTTATATCTGCATGCTTGATAAAAGGAATTGCCATTCCCATTTGAATGTTTCAACATTAGTCTCAAACATTACTTGTTATGCAAACCGTAACACTCTAGTCTTATATTCCTTTACTAACAACTGTTACTTTATAGAGCTTACCAAATAAACATTCAATGAAACAGGGCTCACCTGTAGTTGGTGTTTTAAATGTTAAATTGAAAAAAAATTAGCATTAAACTATGAAGAGCACCATATTGGTGAAATAATTTTTATTTAAGTTTACGGTATATTCTTTGTCATGCTTGAAAAACCCAAAAAAAGAAACCACAAAGAGCAATTGTCACTTATATATCATCAGTATATTCTTTGTCATGCTTGAAAAAATGCAAAAAAGAAACCACAAAGAGCAATTGTCACTTATATATCACACCATTTAAGTCGTATGATGAATTTTAGATAAAAGATGTCATGTACTGTATTTTCTTTATGTTCAATAGTAAACGAGTGGCAGTCATAACTGCTGCAAGCTTAGTCCAAGCACCATTGTATAGATCTTGTAAGTAGATTCTATGATGTAATAGAAGAGGCCATTGCACCAAATTCCTAGATCAGATCCAAATTTTGCATACCACACATATATTTCACCATGTGCAGATCTCTGTTCCAAATGAAAATAAGTTTAGGATGATGTCGCTACTAAATTTTCATTCTAATATTAGAACCCAAGAGTAACCCAGATCTAATTGGCAAAATCTCAATACTATTGCGGTTCTTGGAATAAAACGTCAACAACTAAGACAGACGCCAATAATTGCATTTTATCTTTGCATAAGGATATCATAAGCTCTTAAGAACTGAACAATTCTTCAAAATCAAATGCATTACAGGATCCCTACAGTGTCGAAATAGTGCTAATGAACAAGCAGAAGACAAGTTGGATGTGTTATTGGTTGCAAAAAACATTGTTAGGAATTTCTTACTCATAACTACTTGGAATTCACCTTTTTCTTGTAGTGCTATGTTTCTTTCACATGCCTTGAATTACACCACAAAGAAGACTTCTATTTCAAATCCCATCATATATATTCTGAGCAATATAATTTCTTAGTGGTCACATGCAATATTTGTTTGCAAGTTTTGTTACTTATTAAAAGATGTTTAATTGTTTATCGAGCTGGTAATATTGATTATTTGGGTGTTGCCAATGGATGCTTCTCACCTTATTGTGTACTTTTGAAGCACAACATGATACAACATGTGTTAGTTTTGATTCTTAATCTCAAAATAGCATCTTAACTTGTCATCATGTATATTTACTCATATTCTCCATGTGATTTTAAAGCTAACAATATTTATTTTCTTCAGGTTTCTTGGTATTGAATCTTTATGCTTCAATGTAGTATATCAGTGATTGTCTGATAGAGATCCCCCCTTTTTTTTTTCTATGCATATTGCAATAAAAGGTTATAGAAGTTCTTCCATAGATCTATCAAAATAGAGTGTTAACTTTTAAATTCTTAGTCATATGGCAAAACTTGACTATTTATTCTTTTATTGTCTATTGAAAAGGCTTATATTTTCTATTCCTATTGGTTTTTGAATGTCTATGGTGGTCACCATTTATGGTCATTTTAAGGTCACTGCAATATGTTTGTTATTTCCTGAAACAATACAGTATGAGTATGTTATTGAATCATGATAATTATTTGTCATTGTGTATAAGAAGAACCAACGATGAGTTCTACACTAAAAGGAACAAAATATACAGGAATGTTTGCTAGGCCTTGCTAGCTTAATCAAGGCTGGGCCAGAGACGGTTGAAGCAGTAAAAAAAAATGTTTTCTTAGCAGAATACATTACTTCATTGAATCCATTTTGTCTCTAAAACTAACAAAGGGGTTTCCAATGAATAGGGCATCATGCAGGTCAAATGAGAAGGTTTACCTGTCTCAACGACTTCCTTAAAAGAATTTGAATGAAGCTTGCCCTTTTTTATCACGTCCAATCCAATGAACATGGCACCTTAACTGAATTCTCATCATTCAATAATAAATCTGTTGGGAAATTACAAGACAAATACTTTTCCACATTTCTGGAAAAGTGGTTAGAGAGGAGCTTTGGACATCATAATGAGAGCATCAAACTTGTTCTTTCATTCTAATTGAACTAGTTTCTAATTGTGCAAACTAGAGGTGGAGCTCTAGAGCTATTGCAAAATGGTCTAACCAATATGTATCCAGCAAAGTGAATTTTGCTAGGGAAAGATCAATATTTTGCAACCAAAAGTGATCCAACAAACTACCTGCATTTTTTGTTGGCTTGTCAACAAGCAAACTTAATTTGTATTGTTTCATAAGTTTGGCAAGCATTTTTTGTGGTCGTGTGGAATGTAGCATGTCAATGTTAAAGTCTCCAACAATTATGAGTTTGCAATTCATTGGTAGCATGGTAAATATGTTTAGGATTAGATTCAATATGTGGTCCATAGGTGCATTTGGTGCTATATAAACATTGGTGATGCGAAGAGTAGTGCCAAGATGGAATATATCAATTGTTATGGATTCTAGGTATTGTGTTGCAAAAGTATCAGTTTTTAACAATGTCAACGTTTTTGCATAGCAAGCCAACAACCCATGAATAGATAGTGAAGAATGGAAATTAAATTTCCCATCTAGCAAGTGAAGATGCTGATGTATCTTGTCGTTTGTCTCTTGAAAGCAAAGTATAGTTGCTTTAAGCAAATCATGGTCGTGGGCTATTTCTTGTGTGTGCAATGCAAAGCTTCGAGTATTGAGAGAGCATACAATGACATGGTCCATTGATACAAGAGAAAGACTATGTTGTAGTTTCCATTGTGCTTGAGTTCGAAGGCATTGCATTTCTTTTTCTACTTTTTGGGACACTTTGAAGTTTTGATGCTGCAATTTGTGTATCAAGTACAGGGCCTCAATGTTTCTTACACGGGAAAGGGCAGTATAGACAAGACCATGCTGATACACTTTAGAAGGGTCAAAAGCAAGTGAATCCATTGTCAGGCCTTGTGATCTGTGAATGGTTCGTGCAGATGCTAGTTGAACAGGGAATTGTGATCGAGTAACAATTTTTGCTACTGTTTTGACTTTTCTAGAGATTCTCATTATTGGGGTCCAAGAAGGTGAAATAGAACGTGTGTATATGGCTTGCTTTTTTTGGCGTCGAGATTTTCCAATAGCAGGGTCATTGAATTCTATCCATAGGATGTCTTTATGGTCAGATGTGTGCATTTGGAAAATGTCGTCAGTACCATTAACTAGCCCATCTTGTGTATCTAAATTGCCAACTATTAGCTCAACTAATATTCCTAACTTGACATAGATTGTACTAGGCAGTGATGATTTTTCAACTTGGTAGTTTGAATTGTCAAGAGGAGACTCATTTGTATCAATAGCATCAAACACATAGAGCTTAGCGGGCAAGAAGTCCAACATTCTTTTGTTATGTTCGTTGACGGCTATATTTCTCTGAAACAAGTATGGGAATTTTGGGTCGTTGGGAGGGATCTTGTAACATGTCTTGTTCATATAGGATATGTGTTCATAAGTTTGCCGGCCAATTCTTGTATGGTTTAGAATGTAAATGAAGTGTCCATTTGTTTGTCTAACTACATGGTGTAGTTCAAAGCAAAGAATTTTTTCCAGCCAAAACGTGTACGGGATTTTGTCATTGCCTATTTTAGGCTCCTCAAATATCAAAGCATCGCATATAGGTTGTGCTTGGTACAAGTCACCACAGAATATGATATCAACATCTCCAAACGGTTTTGTTGGTGTGTGTTTGATTTGGCGCAGTCGTCTATCTATATTGTATAACATTCTAGATCCTAATAGTGATGCCTCATCAATGAACAAAACCTGCAACTGGTCCAATTTCTTGGTTAGACTGTCTAGTGTGTTTGAGTCCAAAGGAAACATCTTTGAAGAGCTATATGGGAGGTGGAAGATAGAATGTGCAGTTGTACCACCTGCATTAAATGCAACCTTTCCTGTTGAAGCGATGATGATTCCTTTAGGCTTGTATGGGTCACTTTCAAATTGCTTATCAAAGTGTCGAATCATTGCTTGGAAGAGCACTTTTGTAGTGAAGGTTTTTCCAGTGCCAGTCCCTCCTATTAAGAAAACATATAGTGGTTTTTTGGGTGCTAGTCTCTTTGTCATCATTACATCTTTAACTATTGATTGTTGTTCTTCATTCAATTGTCTTCGCAACATGAAATATTCTTGGCTATTGAGCAAGAATGGGTGAGAAATTTCTAAGAACGTCGAGTGAAGAATATCTTGTTTTTTTTTTTCTGCTTTTCACTTGCTCTATGTCATTCATGATGTCATATTTTTCTATATCTATTTTGGTCTGGGTCTGGTCATTGTCATTATTGAGGTCTATTGCTGGATGGCTATCATTGTTAGCTTTTGTTGCGGCTAGTTCAATGTCATCCCATGTACTAGGTATCTGTGCCGTGAACATGTTTTCGACATGTGCAATTTGTGACTTGTTTGCATCAAATGCTGAACTCCATGTTTTATGTCCTAGCAACAATGATTGTTCATTATTTCTAAAAGGAACATAAAGCATAAGTTTTTCTCTAAAGTAATTTTCTGGATCTTTATGCAGATTGTATCTTACAAAGTGTATGATTTGTGGCTTTGCTCTTTTTTTTTGTTCTTTTGATGGATTATGCAAGTAAAAAGTAGTATATTATGCAAGGGACAAGTTCTCATAGAGTTTTGGACATTGTATGTATTTGTCTATTGCAGAGACATACATAATGTTCTCAGAGTCATCTTTTTTCTGTGCGAGTAGCTTCGGGTTTTTTAACATCAAAATTCTATTTTCAGCAGGAGCTGTATTGATGAAAATGGTTTTGCGGGAACTTCTTCGTAATGGTAGAGAAAGAGAAATGTGAACTGCTTGGCGACTAGACATTTGTTGGTAGTTTAGCAATGCATTGCCTAGCTTTCGTCTGAAGTGTATCTTATTGTTGTAAGCATAAGTACATTGTTGGCGTATTTGGCAAAGTGCAAGTGACAATGTTCTATCTTGTTTCATCATGTATGAGCTACAATAAGTTGCAGCAACATATGCATCCAATATAAATTGTGCATCTGTATTTGCATACCATAGGCTTGGAACGTTTCTAGCGAATGAATTTATCCAAATATCTGCAAGATTCCTTTTTAATAAGACGATTCTTCATGAAAATGTTGCTTGCAACATTTCAATGTAATTTGCTTCATCAACTTCAAATTCATACAAGAAATCGTCAAAAGTTACCTCTTTTGTGTAGTGTTTGCTTTCTAATTTCTTGAAAAATAGCTTTGCCCTTTGCTTCATTGCAGGGCTAGTATTTTGTGAAGGTTCTAAAATTGTTGTTTGCCTCATGGGAGGCAAGGGAAAGCTAAATCGACAACTAGATGTTCTGTACTTTTTGCATTTTTTGTATGATGATGTGTCTGCATTTTGACTAGATGCGCATCTAGCAATGTAGAGTCACACAAGATGTATCGGTCAATGAAGCTTTTTATGTCGATGTTTTTGCAATGTCCAAAGGTAGGTGCATCTGCCACCCATAACATGAAGTGTGTGTGCTCATTCCCTTGGTTTTGGAATTCTATAACAAAAAAGTAGTCAAAGACTTTACCAAACAAGTCTTGGTTTTTTAGCATCATCTTTCGAAATGCATTAAGCCTATGATTGAAATAGCGGCTACAAAGCACAGGGTTTTTCCTAATTTCAAAATCTAGGTCTTTGTCCTCTATAGTTTCATTGTGCCTAGCATGTTGCGTCCTTGATATGCATTGCAATGCTTTGCACAAGGGCTCCCATAAGTGCTCAACACTTATCAGTGTCACAAAGAAAGTTGGAGGTCCTAGTTGTTGTATCATTGCAAATATGTTTTTTCTATTGTCTTCTAAGTAGTCAGGAGATGTTCGAATACTTCTCAAAGACCTAAAACCTAAAGGCGACTTCAATATTTTTTCTAGATTAGCAGGGTTTCACACATCCTTTGCAAACAATTTTTCACCTTTCAATTTAGATTTCCTTATACAAACCCATGCCAGTGAGGATATTTGGCAAATAATTATTTTTATAGCTTTGAAAAATATATTTGTCATATGGGTTGAAAAGTCATTGTCTTTATGCATGAGCTCCCACTTGACTATTTTTTGGTAGCTGAATTTTTTAGTGATGTCTTTTGGTCGTGGAAAACCATAAAACAAGGTTGGGAAATTCATTTCTTCTAAGTAACTGTCGTGGAAAATTCCAAGAGGTTTAAATCCTTTAGATGGCGCAATTTCAATAATGGTTGTATCAAGGTCTTTGATTGAATGCGATTCATTAAACCAATGTATGAGTCATTCAGTTATGGGTTCTTCTTGAAGCTGATCCAAATCATCATCCACATCAGTTCCAGAGTCTATGTCTGTGGCTGCACTAATGTCTGTTTGCATTTGTTGATGTTTGGTTTCTAGCAGGGTCTCCCAATCTTTATTTATGGTGATATTTTCTTTCATATATAGTGGTGTTTTGGACAAAAAATTTAAAGCATCCATCACAAGAGTAGGTCTGACGTTGCCTTGTGCGTATGCATTTTTGTATTCCAATTTATGTTTTATTCTAATTGCAACTATTTTTGTTTCATCTATATGTCTAGGCAATGCCTGTTGGACTTTGTCAAAGTCAACAGGAACATTGATAATTGTACCGTTCAGGCCATATTGTGCTCTTTTGTAACCCAATTGCCTAATCTGTGCAAAAGAAATGTGTAGGGAAACTAGTCTTTCTTCTAGGCTAGTCAAGGAATGGACCATATCTATTTGTTTATTGCATCTTATGTTCCATGGTAAAGCGAACATGGATAATTTTCCAAGCTTGACAACTTCTATACATCGTTTACAAATATTTTGGCCTGCCACAATGTTTTTCTTATTACTTGCAATGGATAGAAAAGAGAAATCATGAACAAATGCATTGTTTACTTTGTAAATGTCTTTATGGAAGCATAACATTTCACAAATGGCATAGGCTTCAGTAGGTGTATCGTTAATGGCTAGTAGGTATTGCCGAATAGATTTTTGGTTTGTACTATTGACTGTAGTTGCATCTATATGGATTTTCGGGTGGCGCATTGTTCTTGCCTTACAAAATACATATCTTGTCTTTGTCCTAGCATGTGATGTTGTTTGATGCACAATATTATTTGTTTGAGCAGATTGTTGATTGTCAGTATTTGACAAGAGCTAGGCCTTATTGCGGATTGTTTCTTTTAGATGGCGTAATGAGCAGTGTGTTTCCTTCCTTTTGCAAGATAAAACTATAGTTTGTTTAGTCTTTGAGCTTTCTGCTGGAAAGGGTGTTGTTTTTTTTGTTGGAAATGCATTTTCATTTTCATGCAACAAGGCATGTCATTTTCTAAGTATTTCATCTAACAAATGTTGTCTTTCTTGTAGCGGCTTGTAATGGCAATGGCCTGAACTGCTCTCGTAATAGAATAAGTTTATGTGCTGGTTGGTTTCTATGCAGTTATAGAAGACATCTACTTTAGATTTGGGAACTATTTTCCATATGTATATAGTTGTCTGAAACAAGTATGAAATCCATAACAAGCAAAATTCAGAACCCTTTAGGTTGTTGTAAATGTATGGCATTCCCATCTTGCTGACTAGTGTTCGTTGTTGCAAGAGGAATTGGTTACTTGACATTGTAGGTTGTTGAAGCATGCTGAAGCAACACAACACAAAGGTGTCTTCCACTTCCAATGCATTGGCCAATGACTAGGCCATGAATAGTCGTAAAGCAAGTGCATCAAACTAATTATCAAGCAAGGCAACAATGGCAGTGAACAGGCTCTCACCACATGGAGCAGCAAAAGCAGGTAGTTGTTGGAGGCCAACCTGATCAAGTTCAGCTTCTATTATAGTTGAATTGGTGGTGATTTCACAAGGCACAGCTAACAAATGAGGTTGCATATTTTGCATTCTATTATATGTGGTTTTTCTTGAGAAGATAGGTTCATAGTGCCCAGCCAATGGATTAAGATCATGGAAAAGAATAGATATTTCAAAATGAGAAGCATCTCTATTGAAATGCAAATATGGTTTCTTTCTTGTTAAAGACCAAATGCATATGGATATGTTTAACCAACGAGCTATCCAATGGATAGAAAATGTGTCACCCCAAAGGCCAGTCTCGCCAACTGTGTTGGTCTTTGTTGCGGAAAGTCTCATCCTTTGCAAGCATGTGGCCTTGTCATTAACTCTGTGCAAGTCATGAAGTATTGATGGGTGCAACTCATGCTCATAAGATTTTAACGCTGCAACACAATGGTTGTGAAGGCAGTGCAAGAAATGGGTAACAAGACCATTGCATAGTTTAGATGATGTATAGCGATAGTGAAGCAATACATGGAGTGTGTCAAATAAGAAATCACCAACCTTAAAGTTGAATCTATCTATTCGGAAGCATTGCACATTGTCCAAAGCTTCATCAATTGATATGTTCTGTACATTGTCATTAATTTTGTATGTTTCTACTATAATTGGATTATCTGACATTTGGTTTTGTTTTTTTTGCAACATGTTTGGGAGCGGATTGCTCAATTGGATGATAAAGGAAAATGAATTTTTAGTGCATGTAATGTCTATATATGTACACAAAGGAATGTTACATATTCATCAAAAGGGAAAATGCAAAAGGATTTGCAAGTACAATTCTCTATTTACGTTTTTGTTTAGACTAATATGCATATAGGGTAGGTTCTGATCAAATGCTAGCTCTAGTTGCAATCAGCTTCAAAGTCTAAAAGTGTGAACACAACAGGAAGTAAATAAACTTAGAACTATGAACCAAAAAGGTATAACAATGTCTACTAACCTTCAAGAGTAGGGGAGCAAGAGTTCTTATATTTTGTGCATGTAGTGAAAGTCCTGCAACAGGAAGTAATGTCAAATTGTAAATATATACAGTTCGATGTCAATCCATTGGCAACAAATGTACTACAATTTAATAGAGATGCATTTTGATACTTCCTATTCTAGTTAGGCATGGAATTGTATTTTTCTAAAGAGATTGCTAATCCAATTCACAAGTCTTTAAATTTCCATAAACATGGCACAAATATTGGTAGTGAACATCAAGTAATGCTTGTGGTGAAAAGGATATTTGGAAATGCTACTAAGTGTGGAACAGACTAAGCATCCACTGACCTATTTTGTGAAGTAATACCTGCACGTTGCATAAGCTTTGTCATACAATGAGGTGGCACACTAAACATTGTTTTTGTTATTCAAGAATTAGAAAGAAAACATTTAATGGTTCATAGATAATGCCAATTCTAGCTCCTAGTAGATTGTTCCAATAAAATTTTGTAACAAACAATACTATTGGCAATTTATTTATGTCTTAAAAAAATGCCATTGCCTTTTAAACTAGCATTCGTACACAATCAAGATCTAGAAGCACTATTGATCAGTACTATGGACTGTGGAAATATTATTTCTCTTATTGGTTTCCTAGTTGCTAGTCCTGGTACAGGTAGGCGATGTCCCCATTCATGTATTTGGGAATTTAACCACAAACTAAAATCAAAAGGGCTATGCTAAGCATTATATTTGGTAGTTTGTATGGTATGATCATTTTGATGCTAAGGCCATTATTTTGATACAGTGTTGAATTAAAAAGATAAAGACAAGGAAACCATAAACATTGCATGTCGCTAAGGTTTGTGCCCCATATAATCCTAAAGCATAAAAGGCATGGCGGGTCTCAATACCAATAACAATAACTATAGTATTGCAGGAACTAGAAGCAAAATGCAGCCCACTAGAAGTGCCAAAGAAAGCCATCTGATAGTCTAAAAAATCTAGATAATATGCTTAGCTTCCAAGTAATTGGAAAGGTGAAATTTGCTAGACTTTGGAAAATTTGGTACATCTATCCCAACTAGTTGTAAACTCCAATTACCCAACAAAATTGCAGAGGCTAGGGCTTGCAAGTTATGTACAAAATTTAACCATACTAGAGAACATCTTTCTCAATGCAGGCGACATCTCTCCAAAGGAAGCATCCAAAAAGTGGGATGAAGTTATCAACTCTTGTGTTAATCTTACAAATCTTGAGATGTATGCTTATAGTTAAGTAGGACCACTTCCCCTCTCTATAGCTAGTTTCTTTAGACTTGTCAGTGTCTAGATGGAATTCGAAGTGATATATATCTTCTATTTAGGGTGTTTATAATGACAAACAAAAAGACTAAATAGACTATCACAACTATAATAAAAGATCATACAAAGACTGGTAGAGAAGAGGACAAACTAAAGAACATATTAGAAGATTTCACTCCATGATTATTTGTGTCTCATGCCTATTTAAACATTGTATGTTTTTCAAATAGGACAATGATGTCTCTTTAGGAGACGGCCATTACTATCATGTGTCAATAGATGATTTAATTCAACTGTCTTCATAGACAATACTATTACATGCAATCCCTCTAAGATCTTGAGAAAATTATACTTTAAAAGCTCAAGCAAGGAGGGAAGTGGATTCCAGTTAAAATAGTTTTGAGTGCTAGTCAAAGAGGCTTACCTAAATCTCTATTCTTATAGAGCATAATCAAATCATAGACATTTTATATAAGAGAAGCCCAAAAAAAAGCATAGAAAAAGTGCCATAGCATAGACAAGCACTACCATCGAGTTTAATTGCCTTGGTTGGTATGATAGAAAAGGATAAAGCCCTGGCAAAGCTGGCACATGAAAATGGCATAAGAGAAACACAACTTTTAAAAAATTAAAGCACAGATGAATAAGTGAAGTGCAAGACAACGAGGCTAATTTGGTCTATGTAAAACACAAATAAAGCTAAAACCTAATAGCAATTTAATTGTATAAAACCTCAAGTTGTTTAAAGCCTATTTATAATACAATAATATTTTACATCATAGCAAGGCATTCAATGGAATAGAATCCTATCATGGGACGCTTATTTAATGGAGTAGTAAAAATATATAATTAAATTATTAAACTAGCAGGTATTGACTTATTTAACAGAGAAATGAGTTATTTAAACTTATATAGCTGATAACAACAACATGCCATAAACAAGAGCTAAATTCTTGAATAGATGAAGTCTGGATCCATGAGACATACCTAACTCAGCAAAGCCCGATCACTGTCAAGTCTTTTGACCACCACTCTTGCAACAACATGCCACACACAATACTTAAATTCTGAAAAGAAAAACATTGGATCTTCAACTGGGACAATAAATGAAAGGTAAATTTGGATGATGGTTAAATCATAGTTACTAAATAGGGAATAGCGTAATGTGCAATAAAACAACTGTAAGTATGAAATATTGCGTTTATGGTTAACGCTATGAAACCATAGGTTAAAAAAAATGAAATCAAGCAATGTATAAAGAGCCCATGGCAACATGCATGGCAATAAAATTAAATATACAGGCATTTCTTTGACAGATGGTCAACTATTGGCCAAGTATGTCAATGTCCTATGTGCCTGCATCTTTCCTGTGCATGCCAATATGGATGTTCTAGTGCAGTAATGGACATTCATCAAAGTATAAAGGATAGTGTTTTTTGCATTTTAAATGCTTCGCAAGTATGTATGCAAAGTGGGAAGCATAGACTAGGCACGTGAACACACAGACACTTGGTGTTTAATCTATTTGAAAAATCCATCAAGGAATGTGATCTCAAAGGACACCCTATTTTCAATGTTCTAGCATAGGGATGGCCATTCATCAAAGCACAAAGGATAGTTCAATCCAAAAATATTTGTTCAATTATAATTGTATAGAAACTAGTCAGTGCCATCAACATGAAAATATCACATTGAAAGATCAATCCATGTTTCTAAGGCGAGGTCTTGGAGAGACTATGTAACACAACTAAATTGCACTACACCAATATAGTCAACTATAAGCCATGTATGATTATTCAATCTTCAGAAATCAAATTCATCAGCGAATACAAATATATTTGCAAGTGCAGATCGTATGCTGATAGTAGAATGACTCTGTGCATATCTGCTTCTAATTTTCTCATTATTAATATTTATCTATAGTAAGGGGTAATTTGATCTCTATATATCGGCTTGTTTCTGAATTGCTGAAAGATAATTAAAATTGCACTTGCATACTTTCTAAAGAATTACTGTATATGATTACCTGGTTGTTTATTTATTTATAACTAATATACATAGGCTAACTAATTGCTAATATAGGTATAATTTAATGTAGGAAATATTAAAGGATGATAGGCATATTTATACTGACTGAATGTTGTGTTTGTCCATGATAAAGAGATTGAGGAAATTACAAGCAGGGGAACGTTGATGGGGTCACCTTCTAAGCACACCACTTCATGGTATATGACCAAGAAGTCGCTTGAGGCCAAAGGGGGGCCAAAGGGGACAAGGGGACTGCCTTTAGGCTTAGGAAGGATAGACTTTCTAGGCACCCTGTTGTGAATGCCCCTCATGCTCTCTATCATGGTTAGCAAAATGCATTAACAATGATCAATCATTGGGAGTAAGGTAGAAGTGGCAAGGAGTAAAATGGTGATAGGACATCACACTAGCTATGCCACTTCATGTGCATGGAAAGGGCTACATGAGGCCAAGAGGGATGTATATCTACTCTTGGGCCTAGAGTGGGGGATCTCTCAAGCACCACATTGAATCACTTTATCCTAATACTCCTATGGTTGACATATCTTAAATTTGATTTGAGCAACTCATTAATCTAATGCATATGTTTATTCTAACTCAAGAATGTTTAATTATGAAGTATGACTATAATGTTTCCTAACTTGCTTGCAGGATATCAAATAAAGCAAAAAGGGTATCTCTAAACTCTGCTTATTTTTTGTATAGAAATCATAGTCTGGGACAAAAACTGGGTTCTCCTAATTTGGGGACATTAAATGTGATCTGTTCAAACACAAGGCTATTCAGGGCACAACCAAATAATGAAGCAAAAACTTTGGCAGGTCCTATTACTTATTAGTCTGAACTTGGCTATTTTTTTTGGAATGCAAATAGCTGGAAGTTGAAAGCAACTCCATAATATGATCAATTGCTTGTAAGACAGGACTATTTTTCGGATTGCACCACAACATAGTTAAGGCTCATTGTCTAGATTTTCTAGTAGAATTTTAACAGCATAGATAGGCCAAATAGGAATTAGCTAAAAAGATTTTGTTGAAATAGATTGGCTTCCATTTATGGCAGCGTATACTAAATGGTACTAGCTGCAGTAATTTTAACAGCATTGTTTAACTTTTGTCAGTGATGGCATTACCACAACCAATATTAGGATTCATATTTTGAATACCATAAAGGCTTAGAATCAATACTAAAATTTCAAGTAGGACCCATAAATAAGTTGCAGTGAGTATAAAGATTTGATGGATAAAAATTTAGATTTGAGTGCTTTACTATTGTATTGGATGTAGTGGAGACCCAACGATGTTTGAATCCTTTTGGATTAATAAGGGGCAAGAGAATACAACTATGATTTTGGGATAGCAGCTGATGAGTTAGTTTGCAAATACAGAAAACATATGTTGGTTTCTAGAGCCAAGGTTAACTGTTCTCAACTCCTTTGGAAATTGCAAATTTCTAAAAATTGATGCAAAGCACAATCGCACACATTAGCAATAGACATCTCAACTGACAAACCCCAAATTTGGAGAACCCCTAGCTTGATAGGTGCCAGTAGCAATTCTAACCAGTTGTATTATTTGTAAAATAGTACAGGAGTTATTATAACTACATGTTGTGACCTAATCACACATCACCCATCTGAGATGGGACCCCTAGCTTTTCGCCCACTTGGCCCTTTTGTTTTGCTTCGTCTTTGCTAAATTTATAGATTGGATTATACGGCTTTTAAATTTTCCTTTCAAAATCCAATTTATATATAATAAAATCTCAATATATATCATATTTTTATAAACAAATATATATATATATATATATATATATATATATATATATAATACTGATATAGTAATAAATATAAATAGATATATTAATAATCAAAATATTTCTAAGAACTAAATTGATTGAATGAATGAGACTTGTACTGCACTATGGTATATACTTGTCTTCAATCAACAAATGACTATTTATAAGAGAGCCATGTCACTATAGAGTCATGTCTCCTTGAGGAGACATGGCTCTATAATGCCATGCCTCTTCATTACCAACCGATGCAACTCAATACATATGAACAATCATCAATAAACAATGCTCGATCCAATAGCACCGATCTGTCTCAATAACTAATCAGGTTCTTAATATTACCGAGTGTTATCATTATCAGGTGCATTATCGGTGTTTATGATTTCATCGGGTGTTAGAAATATTGGTAATTATCAAGGCATGAGTATAATATTCATTTTGTTTGATACTTATGAATTTTCATATGTGATGTTAATTTGATCAGAATATTATTATTATGAGGAAAGCTCATAATTTTAGAATATGATAAATATGTGTATATATGAAATTTGAATATATATATATATATATATATATACATATATATATATATATATATATATACATATATATATATATATATATACATATATATATATATATATATATACATATATATATATATATATACATATATATATATATATATACATATATATATATACATATATATATATATATATATATACATATATATATATATACATATATATATATATATATATATACATATATATATATATATATATACATATATATATATATATATATATATATATATATAACAACTGTACTTTATTTGATCGAAGCTACAAACATCAACAGTCTTGGTAGCTCTCGGTTTCAGCCTCTTGTAGGTTCTCTCTGCCTTCGCTTGAGAAGTGGTGAAATGAGTTAGGTTTTGAGTTAGGTTTTATTCCCTGTCCTTTAGAGTTCTAGTTTTGAATGTCTTAAGGTTGTAAAGTTGAGTGAATTTCTGGGCCATGGGTCGTTTGAAAGGTTAAGTCCAGAAAGTGCAATTCAAAAGCCACATATGAGAGGGGAAAATACAAAATTTCACTGGAGAGGAAACTCCCTCAATTTTATCTTGTCAAGGTTATAAAAGGAAAACATTAGCGAAGATTGCTAACCATTTGTTATTCAATGCCTAGAAATATGAATCCCACACAAACAAGAAGTTTCCAAAAATAGCTTTGAAAGAGAGTAAGTAACTCATCCATGTACTTGCTTCACAAGATTTTGCTTAAATAAATAAATTATCATTGCAAGTGTAATTTAAGTAAGGATATTAAATATTACTTAAGAAATATCAAAACTAATATAACTATTAATATAATATATTAATAACTAAAATAGCTAAAATAGTATAATATGTTAATTTTCGTATTTAATTTAAATAACTAAAATATTGAATATATTTGATTTGAAGATAAATATAAATATATAAATTTTAAATTATATATATATATATATATATATATATATATATATATATATATATATATATATATATATATATATATATATATATATATATATATATATATATCACTTTTTGGCTTGTAATTATTAATAATTATGTGAGGTGTATTTCACATTATGAATATGATTAATATAAATAAATAAGACATGGATGGAGGAATCTATTTTCCTAATGTTATTATGAAAGATAATAGGATAAATTCTATAAATTAAACTAAATATATATAAATCAAATTTATAACAAATTTATAAATTAATATTAATATTATCCACTACCAAAAAACTAAGATGTAAATGATAAAATCTAATTATATAACTAATTTTTTAAATTTGTTTATATATGTACAGATATATTTTTAATTTTAAAATAAATATACTTAATTCAATAAATAAATAAATGAATGCTATGTAAACTTTAATATTCATATCTATAGTTAATATTTGATATTTATATTTAAAATATATGATAAAAGAATGATTTAAATTAATGAAAGAGAATACATTATCTTTGTATTTAGTCCAAGGCACTTGAACCATTTGTAGAATGTCAAACAACCATAAAAACCTTCGAACATTCAAGATTTTTTTTTAAATTCATGCTCGGTATTCATTGGCCACTAAAATTTTCCAATAAAAATTTTTAATTGAAAAATAAAATAGACGACTAGCAAAAATGTGATGGATGAATGAGAAAAAAGAGAATTCAAACTTAAAGTCTATTTATTTTTTTTAACAAAAACCCATAAAGTTTCCACATAAAATATTCTATATGATGGTTTAAAAAAGAAAAATCAATGTGTCTTTCTTGGACAATCATTCCAATGTTGTTTCATTTGCATTTGTGACAAGTGTCGCAATTGTTTACACCTGTTCAAAGATGTGTAAACTCAGTTTTAAGCTCAAAAATAGAAACCATGTCAAACTTTGCTCCATTTGATAGCTGAATTTACAATCACAAAATCTAATAGATGGGAAAGAAAAGTCTTTCATTTTCCAAACGATTTGTTGTAGATAGAACCAGAGGTCTATATAAATAGACTCAATGAATCATGCCATGGATTAGAGATTTATTAACTCAATAGCTTGATTTGTAGGGTGCTATTTTTTTTTCCTTTTTATAAATTTTCAGAGATTTTTCTATTGACATTGACAAGGGGCTGGCAAGGAATTAAGAGCTGAGAAAAAATTGTCATCAACTTTTTATAAACTTCATAAACCCTTACATCTTTTTTCTTGACATAGTAGTTTATCCTTTAATTGAGACCATCATTATAAATTAATCTTAAAAAGTCTTGTAAGCTCTCAAATCAATAGAATAATTTATTTATATTTCAGTTTTATACTTTTTCTAATATAAACTTCCTAAATTCCCAAATCTTTTTCCTTGGAAAAGTAGCTTATCCTGAGATCTGAACAAATTACTTAACATCCATATATATCATTTTTGTTATTACTTCTCACTATACTAAGTCTCTGTTTGTTGGGCATATTGATTATAAGTACCTGACATATACCGATTATTTGTTGTACTTGACATATATCAAAAGCCTAGTATTCGCTCACGAATATGGAATGTATTACCAATTTACACCTCAAAGAACAAATTTATGCATGACAATCAAGGGTTTAAAAAATGCAAACATTTATCTATTCTGCAAATGACAAGAAATGGTCTATCCTTTGAACAGGGAAGACCTCACATGGGATTCAGTTGCTGGGAGCCCGATTTGCCAAACTATTTTGAGATAGCCAAGGAAGTTTCCAAACGCAAGTATGTTTTCCAATAAGTCCTACCATGATCTTCGTCCAATCAATGATGCAAATAAGAAAAATATCCACCAAAAGGGGGCTCGAGAACATATTTACATCCATGAAGGAAAGTTCCAAAATCAATAAAATTTGCCATGTGCTTGAAAATATGCCTGAGCGCAAATGGGGTATAGTCGCGAACTTCTTCCAAAACAAAAAATCCTCCACTTCGCCTAATTTGTGCCCAAGCGGGATTTACATGTGGTCACAGATTTTCCAAAAGTTTAAAAAATTCCTTCACAACCTTCAAATCACGCACAAACATTAAATGAGCAAAGTTATCGAGTATTAAGTGAGGTGCCCGCCGATAATTCTAAAAAGCACTCAACATTGAAAGAAAATATTCCACTATAGCCAACCAGTGGTCGGAGCATAAGGTTTATAATATGGAGGCATCGTTGAAGACAAAAAGCAACGCAGTCTCAACCACTGAAAGAACAAATGTAAATAAAATACCCCCAAGTGTGATCTATTTGGCCCGAGAATGATTATAAGGGGAGAGATTCCTCTACATACCCCAAACGTGCTCTAAACGCCAAGACTCACTAAATGAAGGAATCCACATTGAAAAAATCTACCACGAATGTGGAATAGACTTAGAGTGCACTCATAGGGCAGTTTCTCCATCGCACCCAGTGCACTTTCACAAGGACATGGAATGCAGTGAGTGAGAGACTGCATAAGGGATAGCAATCCACCGCAAATACCCAAAGGCACTACGAGTGTTAAAAGCAAGCAGTGAAGAAATGTTTGAAAGCATAATCCATGACCAAGCCTAAAGTATTCTCATCGCGGTTTTGTCACAACAAAGGAAGCACACAAAAAAATGTAAGTGGAAGATAGAAAAGCACACCCAAAATGCATTCCAACGCATTTCTAGATAGTTGCAAAGGATATTGTTTGAGACAGAAATCTCCATCATCAAGCCCAAAGGGAGGAAGATTTTTGGAGGAATGGCCCACCATGTGTCGAAACCTGCCCAGTCAAGGAAAATTTGAAAGAAATCTCCATGGTAAGATCCCGGAGAAAGTCTATTCTGAAAGTATTAAACTATTGGAGCTTTTCACCATTTATGTCAATGGCCAATGCACAAAAATAAATCATGCTATATTTATGGGTCTGCTATTGCCCACAACTTTATCACTCAACTACCACAGGGATACAATACATAGGTATTTTTTAGATGTAAATCCAGTTGCATTATAGAGATGAAATGAAATGAAAAGCTATGAGAGACCATGTAGGATATTTAGGGCAAAAAGATTACAATTTTACCCACTAATTCTGGGTTAGCTTAGTCGCAGTCATTTCTATCATTATTAAATTTGTGCACGTTTATACTAAGTCTTTCTTAGCATCAGGGTTCACAACAACTTATATATTTACGAGGAAATAAAACCATGATGTGAAACCCTAGATATCCTAGTTGATTAACAATTTTGTGCTCATTGAGAAAAACCCTAGAGCGTTTACTTGAAACCAGATGAATTTAGCCTCTACGAAGATAGTGGTCCTTTTGGTGACTCTGCAGACATTTTGCAACGTATATGGGGTAACTGGGTTGATATAAAATGGAGTCTATTGATCAAGGGTGGACGACAACATTTCCCTGTTTGAGAAAAACTTCATCATGCCAAGAAACAAAAGTACAAACAACTGCAACTAAGCTAACCTAGGAAAATAGAAACACTTCAGTCTTTTGCATTTGATATGCAGTCTAGCAAAATTGTGTATGCTTAAAAAAACCAAGACTAGCATACCCTGCTCCTATACGGAAGTTGCAGTCTGGAACCCTCAGCGTAAACCAACTGCAACTGAAGCTAAACTCTCTCCAACTGAAATTGAAGCTAAACTCTCTCCACACGACAGCAAAATACATAATGCACTATGGTCTGCACAATGCCCACTACAAATATTAATAACAACTGTAAACCCAGTATAAATATTAATAACATCTGCAAATATTAAATTTGTACTAAATAAACCATGTGGTCATGGGTACAGAAGCCATGTGAAGGAAACATCTGTCTAGCATTTCAAATTTTTTTTGATAATTACTAAATTTAAAATTATTTTTACCCCCACCAAAAATACTCTACACCAATCAAGAAATTAAGATTTTGTATTTTTTTTTAAATATAAATTCCAGTGCTCTAAACATTAGACATAACTTTGGAAATAAATTCAAATATTTGAGAAACAAATGCAAACTAATATAGGATATTTAACATGAAAACATAAGTCTCTGCCTATAAATAGGCACAGACTAATAAAACGAAGGTAATGGAAGTATATTAAGAACATTATTGAAGCTAGGGTTGTATTTTGGCTTTGGGGATATGTAGTATACTTTCCTTAGTATATAAAATATTGTCGAAGAAAATTGTTCAAGATGACACAACAAACTTTTTGAGGAAAAAAAAATTTGACATCATCCACCAAAGATGAGCTTTTGGAGAAGATCAAGCTGCACCTATTAATCGCTTATATATCCAAACTCTTTTTTCAAGCTCCAAATTCATCCCATTGTTCTCTTTCCTATACTAAAGAAAAATTACCCTTGGCTTTAATTGATATGTTCTATTTCAAGAAATTATTGTTGTATGATTACAAAGCAGCCTGCCAAAAAAAATCTTCATGCAATGCACGTATAACAATCTGACTACAATTGCTGATAGTGGAGACTTAAAAGAATCTTGTACACATTCGTACTATAATGTTAGAAAATTATAAGTTCCCATGAACGACATGTCTAATTGCTATGAAAACTTTGATATAGGTTGTGTTTCAGAGGTATGGAGATAAACAAGCAAACTTGCATTTGAAAGAATAAAAATATAGAGATACATTTTATTGACACCTCTTTACTAAAAACACATGTATTTGTATGCTACAAAAAATTTGCATTTCGACAATCCTCACAAGAAAAGATTACATCTTTAAAGAAACCCAAGGTAAGACACCTGTATTTGTGAGGTATGCCATTTATGTGAAGCAAAAGAAAACACACTAAATCTAGGGTATCACCCACAAATATTGTTAATTCTAGATAGAAGTTGCACAAAATAACTATAACTAAATATTTCTAAATATTTTTTATGACATTGCAAGAGAGACAACTATTCATCCATTTTCACTTGATCCATCCAATCATAATTTGCACAAAATTCCATACAATCACATGCATTGACTTCTTACTATAGTAATCCCCCTAATTCTTTGAACCAACATTATAAAACCAACTATATTTCTGCCAATTTCAAGCACCACGGAGAAGCCATCAACGCTCATGATGATAATACTTAATGCAGTTTTCCAAAGATATTTTCCAACAAAGTTTTGATATTTTCTGATGAGCTAAAAATCTGCCCATATCGCCTAAAAGGTTTTAGTCAATGAGATGGATTAAAAATAGTTCTATAAAAGATAAATGTTAAATATCTTTTATTTTGGTTTATGAAATACTAAAATCTATATATTACTTATCTATCGTCCTAAAAAGTAAGCACCTAACTTGTGCTCATTTTGAGACCATGTTATGTCTACTTTACTGTGTTTCTTATGGTAGGATCTCATATTGCACCTTAATGCATACCTAATTCAAATATGAGTCCTCCTCCTTCAATCTTTCTTTAACACAAGGTTGGCTCTCTCTTCTAGATAGGGTTTTCTCTTTTCCATCTAATCACATAATTCATTTGCTTTCCTAGGACCCATTCATTTATTTTTGGATGTCGGGATCTGTCTTGACCTCGTGGTAACTTGCATTTTCTCCCCTCACTCCTTCTCACCTTTCCCGACATTTCCTAGGATTTTCAGTTGGTTCTACCTAAGACAAGTTGACTGATTGACTTGTCCCTGGGTTTTTGAACCCAGATCTGGCTCAAGGCCCAATGTTAGGGTTTTCCTTCGAGGGTTAGATTTATGATCAACCTACATTCAATTTGAGCTCTAAAATGAGTATAAAGGGACGCCCTCTCCCCTCATTTTGGCATCCATTATTGTTATCAAAGATTCATATGCAAGCTATCATCAAGTGCGAGCCATCTAAGCATTCAAGTACAAGAAAGCCATCAAGAGGCATCGATCATCCAAGTCTTCATTCTTCTCATGAAATCGAGGTGTTCTCTTATGGATAGATCTAACTTCTTTCCCCATTGGAGGCAAAGAAAAGGAGTTTTCTATTAAGGAAGGAGATCCACATTCATCCATCAAGCATGATTCCTCTCTCTCTTCCCCAATCAAACATTGTGGTTAAATACAACATCTACTTCATGAGGTTTGGTCTAGCATGATTTCCTTTTGGGTTTTTTTGTTTAGTCAAAAGTTATTGCAACAACATTCTTGATCACATTCTAAGAGGTAATTGCATCTACATAGTATGATATGCTTCATTGTTTAGATATAATCTTTGTTGCATGACAACATACTTCTCCTTTATTTCATTTCATTTCAAGGTTGATTCCTAAAAAGGGGTTTCACTAAGGCAAACTCCTTTCTTCAACCTACTTCCCCATTTTTCTATGTGTAGGAACAAGTTGCGGAGTCACAATTTCAAATCTAAGAAGTACAGATACAAACATAGGATCCTAGAAATTTTCATCAGATTTGGCACTCTTGGGAACAAGTCGACTTCTCAACTTGTCCCTAGGTACAAGCCGACTTCTTGACTTATCCCTACACATTTTGGCTAAAAATTATAGAACAGACAGTTCCAGGTCTCAGTTTCCCAGATTTGAAGTTACAACTAATTCTGACATTCCAACAACGGTCAAATTCAAATTCAAAGTTTAAATCTCCTCACCTTATTTCACAACACATTCATTCTTCCCCTTTTCTTGCAGACACTTTCATAGATTAGATTTTCTTTCATATTATCATTCCCTCTCTTTAAGAATACCAAATCCCCCTCTAACATATATCTTGCATTAGCACCCTTCTTCCTTTGGTTGTGCTAATCAAATTCATTTAAGGGTAGGTTTGTATTCTAATGTATAGAGCCCCCATTAGAATTTGGTGAGTGATCTACATCCTAGAATTGATCACCATTTTCTCCTATACAACTTAAAAAATAATGAATCTGATTGGCTGAAATTAATTAATTTAATCACTAGTTAAAGATTGATTGTTGCCGATAGTTCTATAGCCTATGACAGAAACAAATAATATTTTTTTAATTGTAATATAATCCAAAGACATAAAGTCTTTTGTTAAATTTCTATATTTTGACTAATTAAATTGTTATGAAATATTTTTCCTAATTTAAAAACTTAAAAAATGTACATATAACTATATAAATGCGCATATAACTCAACCAAAAAAATCCACTTTTCACCTTTACACATCCACATACACATACAATAAAAATATACTAATAAAGAACATTTAAAGAATCTAATAACTATAAAATTACAAATTTATCCAAGTTCATTGGAGAAAATCATGTCCCAAGTAACCCTCAACCCAAGAGACCAAAAAACAAGATTCTCATCTCATGAAAAATGACCTAGGAATATAAAATTCTTTAAAAAATACGATCCAACTACTTCACCTAATCTTTGATCTACCAAAAGTGGGCCAAAAATCGAGAGGTGGAGATGCACTCCAAAGAGTAAGGAAAAGTCCGTACAAATACCAAATACAAACATTATCCACATCGTTGTCATTATTGAATGTACTTTTTCCGTTGACATAAAGTAAGAAAGTGATAAATATTGGATTTGTTGATATAAACTTGTGTGGTGATTCCTACACATGCAATTATAGCCTATTTATTATGCACGTTTTTTAGAGGACAAGTGTTTACGAGACACTTGAATATTTGTGATGATGGCCCACTTTCTTCCTTTTTCGCATATAAATTCGATTCTCATTTACAATGCATACAAATCCAAGAACATGGAAGCACAAAACAAGGGCTTGTAAATTTTAAAATAAATAAATTGAGTGTCAAAGGGGGTGTAAGTACTAAATTATTCTAATAAATAATTTTAAAGAAATATACTTTGTAGATAAGAATTGTAGTAAAAGACAGGGTAGTTATGAATTTGAAAGTTGATTATATGCACTTTTAAAGGAGATATTTTATGTACACATGATTAATCATAATGATGAAATTTTGTATATTATATGAGTTATTGTTTAGTTGAAAATGTCTTGCATATGAATGGGTGACTTGTTCTAATCTATATTTATCGTTATTTATATTATTTTTTAAATATTCATCATTTTATTTATTATTGGTGTACTTTCATTCACACTTATTTCTATATATTAACTATTTTTTATTTCTATATAGTTATTAAATGTATTTTAGTTAATGAATAATTTTTATAATTTTAAATTTTTTTAAAAAATTATAGTTTTTTTCTTAATTTTCATTTTTTGATTGGTAAAAAGTTTATTTATTTTATTAATATGTCAAGTTTTTAGCCTGGCCCAAACCAAGGGTGGATACAATATGGGGGGTCCACCTCCCCATAGGCGAGCACTATATCAGACCCATTAACGAGTAATACAATTAAGTGTCACTAGTGTCTGGCCCCATAGAGTGGGATTGTAGGACCATGTCAAAGGAATCCTTCCTTTGTGCTCGTGTCTCATTTTCCTTTAACAACTTGCCATCCATCCTCAGCCTTCGTAGCCACCTCCTGTAGCCTCAAATCATCGGTTGAGCACTCACCAAGTCTTGTGTACTTCCTCCCAATGGATTCATTAGGCCTTCCATCACTCTTCAAAGGAGGCAAAGCATTACCATCCCCCTTAGTCACTGTAGGGTGTACATCATGATTAGACATCCTGGGAGTAGCCCTGTCTCTAGAAATACGATTAACTTTTTAGGAGTTTTTGTGTTCAGATCCTACAACACATGAGCATTCTCATACCCTGTAGCAGAGCCAGAAGCAGCCATAGGGGCATGTTCAAAATTGGGTTCCACATCCTTGTCCTTTTCAGCCTCTTTTTCCACATCGTACATCTTCTCATTGCACTCCTTCCACAAAGAAGCTTCTTTATGGACTCTCTTCTTTGGTCAATCAACAGCTACATGTTTGGTCTAAAAGCACCTTCTACACCTAAAGGGGATACCTTCATAATCCACAGACTATATCCAAACCCTAGTAGATAGAGCAATAGATAACTATATAGGAGGGGGCTTTGATAGATCCATTTGTACAAGGATGGGAGAAAAAGTGGTATGATAATATTCTTGAGAACCCTCATCGACACCCAAGAATCTTCCCAGGGTATTTCCAATGATTTTAAAGAAATGATCACACCAAATTTATAACGAGAGATTAGAAAGCCTTACCCACATAGGAACCTTGTCGAAAGATTTAGAAATCGGATTGAAAGAGGGGTACCAAGGTTTCAACAACAAAGCAAACTTGTTCTCCTAGAACCACTGGTATTCACATAAAATCTTTCTTCTGTCTGACTCTGTATCAAACACTACAACAAAAACCCCTAAGCACAAGGATAAATCTGTGCCTCCATCTCTAATGGGGCTCCAATTCTCAGAGATCCATTTGTGTAGCTAACCTAGGCTTGGCCAAAAACCATTAAACCTTCCAGTCAGCCCTAGATCTAAGAAAAAAAAATTGTTTTCAACAATGTCTACATTTAAGCAGATTGTTAGCCTCTCAGCCAAGGTTTCGATCTATGTTGATCCCTGACCTCCAAAATATTCCTCATGTTTCTTTGAAACATCAATGAAACACCTTCTACTATCAAGGCCAAGCCCCCGTTTGTCTTGTAAACCCTTATGCACCATGTTACCTGCCCCAATTAGAGATGATTCACCCCTCTCAAATCCTCCAAAATCACTCCTTTCCATTTGGTTGAGCAAGTGTGTCATATCATTAGGTGGGTCGTTAGTAGACACAATATTTTCCCTATCCCTCACCCCATTCTTCTCTCCTCCTTAGTTACATCATTTTCCATCCTTACTATGAGCATGTGGGAGCCAATGCTTCTCCCACCACCAATACACTCCTTGGCACCAATGCTCCTTCCTACACAAAAGAAAATATCCATGACATCGCCGGTTGACAAGGGTCAAAGCCCTAATCACAGTCTTCGGTAGCATCACATCTTTTTTAATTACATTTTAAAAGTATTTTTTCTTAATTTTCTTATAATTTTTAAAACTTAAACATTTTAGTATTGGGTTGACGTGTAGTTTTGTTTCTTTATTGTGAACTATAATTCAAATCATAGTGCCATAACTATTAATAAAAAAATTTAAGTCACAACTGTAGACCTACTCTAATTCAAATACTCTGTAATCCTAATTGTGATGTTATCATAAGCTTCATAAAATGTGTATTGTATAAATTGATGGTTAAGAGATATATAATTTTTAGAAACTGAAGCAATAGCTCAGTATTTTAAAGGATTGGTTGTTTCAGTATCCTATGCTATGCCAAATCAGATTCATAGCTATGAAAATAATCTTAATTTACTTTTGGATGTGCAATAATGATTATTTTATTTTTAAAATCTAAACCTTAAATTGGGTTCAACTTAACCTTTTCTTGTGACCATATTATGGTAAGTGAAGTGTAACACCCTGCTAGGGAACCCGAGAGGACAAGTCATCTAACTACTAAAGGTGCAAGTAATTTTTTTTAAAAAGATAATCAATAAGATATGCATCATCTCTAATGCATAAATAAACGCTTGTTTACAATACTTGAATACAATATTACTAACCAACCTAAGTCCTCATACATTTCGTAACATCGCTACTAAAGTAGCATTATCAAACCCATTTACATCCATAAAGATATAGGTTGAATTGCAATCTTTATTGCACCAAGGTAAATTGTGTAACTTGTTTCTTTTATTTAAACACAATCCCATAAACTATTATCATTATTCGTGTCATTAATTCATACTAATCATTGATTTCATAACCATCTGCCATCCTTTAAATCACTTTCATGTAAGCATTTAGGTAAAATATCAATATTTATTAAGGTAGGCATTATCCTATGCACCTCATTATATATACTTAATGTTTTTATGCACTAAGTAAATATAAACCAACTATTGAACATTACAATCAAGTTACTAACTTATTTCATTGATTCATGTAACTATTCATTATTTATAATTCCAATTACTAAGGTATCATTTCACAATTATTACCTTTGAATCTTTCATTAAATTCTTTCCTAAGTACATCAATATGTAACTACATCTAAGTTCATTTCCTTTACAAATTGTCAACATAAGAGAATGGAAGAAATATGAGTATTATAAACAACTTCATTTTAATTCTAAAAACATGTTCAACACATAATATAATCTTTCCATCTTTCTTTTCACCTAGAACTACCCATTCCCTCATACATTGAAATATAATTACATCAATATACATCATTATGCCACATACTGTTAGGATTAAGTAATACTGAGAGGGGGTGAATTAGTATTACAACACTTTAAATTAAATGTCAACCAATTGCAAATAAACCATATCAATGCTGAAATGAAAAGAACATAAACACATAACACATAACTCATAATACCATTATTTGTTTTCAAGGAAACCCTAGCCAAGGGAAAACCCCGGTGGGGATGGTACCCAAAATTATGCACTAAAATATAGAATCCTTGTTAGGAGATCTAGCCCTATTAGGAGATGAGTATTACATAGTACATTTCCTTGTTAGAGGAATAGAAAACCCTGTTAGGGGTATACAAAAACCTTGTTAAAGGTGTGGTGACCTTACAACTCTTACAATCAAAATTTTATTACAAAAGTTTCCTTCAATAAGTGAACTACACAAGCATCTACTATGCTTTGATAGTTCCAATTATAGCTATGTCAATCTATGATCTCACATCTACTATATACCTCTACTAATATCCCAAATTTGTATCCATCACATACACATCTCTATCATATAGTTTCACACTTATTGCTTCCACAAAACACTCTATAATTATATCAATTCTACCATCCAGTTGGCTCTCAAATACAATATGAAACATAACAATTACTTATACAAATGATAAATGTAGAGTCAACAAACTTTTATTACCAAAGTGTCAAAAATATACAACTTTCATCTGACTTAGCACGTTACCATTCCATCTAACCTTCCCTCAATCATCGTGATTATTCATATACCCTATTTCATTGTTTCTTTGTCTTCGTATACCTTCATATCACTACTGATACCAACACCAAAGCACGTGCGACCTTAACTGAAGGTCCTATATATCCAAACATGTCTTCATCTAAGTTAGCAAGCCATAATATCTCATATATTATCTTCGCTGACCAAAACTGTACTGCAGTATATTGTTATTCTAATTTTGTACTTAGTCATTTTCATGACTGTGTCTCTAATACATATACTCACTTCATGCGATCACTACAACATAAGTGTTGCCATAAATGACAACCCTTAAGTGATCCCTAGTGCTCTAAAATCATCACTTGCCAATGTAATACCCCAAAATTGGCACCTTACAATTCTAATCAATTTTGGTGCATTCCTTCGAATTTTTGCATCATCAAAGTCCTATTGTACTAGGTAATTCTATCTCCTAATTGACTTTATTTGACCAGGTGTCATATGCAAAAAACCCTAAATTTTTATTAATCATACACCATATTTAATTCCTAAATATTCGACATTTATTTGCTAAATAATCCCTATGATTAATTAATTTAATTCTAAAATCCTAAGTGCTTTTAATTAAATTAATTCCATCCCCTTTAGCTAATACACATCAAAAGAATTAAATATTATTTGGTTATTTGAATGGACATCTCTATTTGAATTTAGTTATTCAAAATAAATCGAAAAGCCACCCATGTGGCAATATTCATTCATTTAATTAAATAATTCATCAATTTGTCTCACCTTCCTCCATGGAGATGAAGAGTCAGTTGTTTCTTTCCCAGAAACTCTTCATCCTTCTCTCGGGCTCTTCTATATTATGAACCTTCTTTTCTTCATTTTGGAGAGGCAATTTTAGAGTACCAAAACTATAGTGGATTTTTGTCTCAATTTTCATACTTTCAACGCTTTTATTGCATAATTAGAGTAATTCTCATTCTAGTATAATTGCACTTTCATATTAATTAGTTTGCTTATTATGTTCTAGATTAATTCTCACATTTCTTTCAAGCTTCATAGATTAAATCTGCATTTTCATTCTTAGACTACAATTGCATCTTCATCTTAGATTAATTGCAATTTTGATCATTTCAAGCTTTCGAATCCTCCATTCTAGAGTTGGTCTAATGGTTGTTGGCTCTCATTCTAAGAGTAAATTCAAACACCCCACCTAATTAGGAGGCAACAGGTCGATTCACTATGAATTCGTGAAGTGGGTAATTCATACTCATTTTCGTAATTCACTTTGTGAGCAATGACTATGTTGTGTATATGGCTGGATTAGAGGTCCATGTTTAGCTATAAAAATTTTGGCACCCATTGTGGGGCAGAAAATTGATTTCTGGCCTCACTCTCGAAAATTTTCTGATAAGAATTTTGCACTTTGTCCGTATGGTCCATACAACTGTGTACGGATTCTCACGTGAGATTTTTGAGTGTACTGCATGAATTTTTTCTTTCATTAGCATTCTCTCATGCAACAAAGCACTACCTCGCGCAGGTGCCTATATTTTCTTGTGTGACGCCTTGTACTTCCTCCCGCAAGACTAGCCATCAATTTTTAAAAATTCTTCTTAGTTTTTGCAATTTACTGTTACTGTTTCCTGACATCTATCATTTTCTATTATTTTTATATCTCTGATTTTTTCTGACAGCATAATAGTGGGCTATAGGATGATTTTCAAGGACGTAAACTTGCTAATGGTTTTCTTGCAAGACGGTTGTCAAAGATTAGCTTAAAATGTTGTGCTTATTTACTATTTTTCATTCACATAGTATAACTAGGGCCTTGTGAAGATTTCTTAAGGGTCTTGATAGTGAGCTAGGGTAATAGGCTCTTCATTACATGGAATTGATGCCCATGGATGAACCCAAGACCCAAATCTTGCTAGCATGATAGATACTTGGGGAAGCAAGGAAAGGTAGTGAATCTTTAGCACGTCTACTTGTTAGGGGATTATGCTCTTCTGTCTTTGAGAGAACTAGAAACCCAAAAGCTTGTGGATTGGTTGGGGAGGAACTAGCTCGGTGATGAATATGTCTTGCGTGTTTGGGTAAGGTGAAGAGGTAGAGAAGTATTCTCTTCTCTCTTTGAGAGAATCAGAGAATCTAACCCTTGGATCTAAGCCAAAGTCTATGTCACCTTTAGAGGGCCTACCGAAAGTTGAACCTCTGGGAATGACCCAAGTGAGTACACACCTATTGCCGGTGATTCCACCTCACTATAATAAAGAATGATTTGTTGATTTTAAAGACTCCAAAGCCATGTTAACTTCTTTCTCTTGATTTTGACTATCATCTTGAGAAAGCTCTCTCTGTTGTACTGAGCAGCGCCGCTCCTAGCCCTGCTTGGGGGGGTGTATGACTTTCAGGTGTTAGTGTAGTTGTGAGGCTCTAGCCCTGTACCAGGGGCACTAAAGGTTAGTGTGAATAAAAGCCCACTAAAAACTTTCTTAGTTAGTTTCCTACCCAGATCACCTCCGAAAGGAGACATAATCTTTGCGTAGGGAAGGGGAAGAATCTCTCCCCTAGATTCTCACCATAGGCATGCACCTGGACTTTTAAAGGTGGTATATGACACTAGCCCCTAATTCAAGGGTAACCTTTAAACATATACTATTGAGTCCTTGGAAACACCAAAAACACGGGAGCCCTCTAGGGGGTGACATAGCTGTGTGAGGTGAATGCATGCACATAAGTTGTGAGGCACAGATTTTGTCTTCTCTACCATTTTTTTTTGTAGGGATAACTAAGTGATTGTTTCGAGTCTTAAACTATCCATCATGATTAAACAAAGACTTTGATGATTCTGCCAAGTTGCTTTGTCCTTGGTAGAACTGTTTGCGACTACTTCTTGCATCACTACTGCTTGATCTAAAACTTCATGCTTGTAAACTTCATGCTTGAAACCTTCAAAACTAAGATTGTTGATTCAAACTATCCTGAAATTGTCTAAAAACTAGAAATTTCGTCAGAGAACAGTCCTTTCTATGTCTCAAAATTTGACTTTTACCTTGAAAACTGTGTCAAACCTGTCAAAATTTGGTCTTTTCCCATGCGAGATTCCAAAACCTGAGCATTTCCTCACGCGAGATTTCATTCTCTCGTGTGCATTCTGACACTTTCTTGCATGAACAAGCACTTTCTCGTGCGAACCTGTACTCTAATTTTCAAAAAAATGAGCTATTTCCCATTGACTGGTGAATTTTTTGCATGATCTAATTTTTGTCTGAGGTCTATTTGCCTGTTCTCCTATTGTTCACTGTCTAAAACTGAGTGTCATAAGCTGTGAACCAAATGATTACCTCTTAAACTCATATTACCTCTCTGTTATTTGTCCTATCTTTCTGTGATTTTGTACCTTGCAATGCGATAGTCACATCTCGGCTGTTCTAGCCATACTCTTGATGATTCATGTCAGGTGCATTTCACATCTTGGTTGTTCTAGCCTCTTATCTCCTTTTTTTCGCTATCCTAGAGATAGAGTTCTAGCATAATACCAAGTCCTCTCTCGTTACATTTTCATCTATGCCTATTACAACTACAAGTGGCAACACATTCCCCATTCGTGGAATCAGACAAGGTAGGGGTAAACCTCGTAATCAAGAAATAGGTTGTTCTGAACCCATTATCAAATCTGAGTGTTGTGAGGGATCCACAAGTTCCTCTTCATTGAGTACACTGAAAGACAGCCTACCTCAATCCTTATCTCTAGTGTTCCAAGCGTGTAATAATCCATTGTTTCAAGCACAACTTGACTCATTATTTCAAGAACAAGACAACTCATTGTTTCATAACTTTGGGAGGCCACTTCCTCGGACTAATCCTATTAGCATTATTGAACCTACCGACTCTATCAAACCTATCGACCCCCTTGAACCTATCAACCCTTTCGATCATGTTAAAGTGCCAAAAGTTACCTTAGTCGCGCCCTTTCAACATTGTTCACTTCATTTTACTGAGTCTTTAGCTGCTGCCCAATCATACATTGACAAGATGGGAGATCCATTCGATTTCCAACTAGGCAAATACAACCAAACTCATGAGCAATCTCAAAACAACCAATGTCTTGATCACTCTCAAAATGATCAGCGTTATGATCAATCCCAAAATGATCAGAATCAAGACCAATCTCAAAAAAAATCTCAAGGCGATCAACAACCATATCACTATAGCCCTCCTCCATATGACCAAAATCAATCCCAGAATGATCAATCCCGAAACAAATCTCAAAGCCATATCACTATCGCCCTCCTCCACATGACCAAGACCAAGATGATCAACAACAAGATCAAGTCCCAAGAATTTATGAGATTCTTGGTAACGAAGATGAGGTAATAACCCAAAATGACATAGATCTAATGAAAGCCAACAAGGGTCTTATCAAGATGATGGAGATCCTCCTTCTAGAGGAGACGGAGAAATATTTTCTAGAACTGGCTAAACAAGGGGCCAAATTACCTCGAGACTACCAAGTCAAAACACTTGTGGCCAAAGAAGAAGAGACTAAGACCGCAAAGTTGCAAAAGATGATTCGAGACATGCAAGACCAAATTAACCAACTTGCAAGGGATAAAGATAAACATGTAAAACAATTCACAATGGAAAGCATATGTCCTTTCTTGTTTGATAAGAGTCTTTGCATGCCACCTTTTCCCAAAGGTTTAGAGCTACCTAAATATGACAAATACTTGGGTACTACCGATCCCCAAGATCACTTGAGAGAGTTTAGCGCTCTATCCATGGAATTCATACATGATTAGATGTATCTTAGGCACCTCTTTCCTCATAGTTTGGGTGGGTCAGCTTTGGAGTGGTTTTCTTGGTTACCCGCTAGAAACAAATCTTTTGACGAGATTGCTAATCTATTTATCCAACATTATTCACACAATATTCAGCATCCAGTCAATATCTGAGATCTTTGTAACTTGAAATAGCGACAAGGAGAACCTTTCTTGACATTTCTCCAGAGATGGAGACAACTATGTACAAAATATCCCTGCAAACTACATGAGTCTAAAAAAATTGACATCTTTTTGGAAAATCTTGTCCCAGATCTTGGATATCAAGTACAATTACAAGGTTCCCTAACTTTTGATAGTATGATTAAGCAAGTTGTGCACATAGAGGCATTTATGATCAAGAAAGGAGAGTTGACTTTGCAAAAGGACAACAAACAAGGGTCTTCCTCCTCAAACAAAGACAAATGATGGAGTGGTTGACAATTTAACCCCGAAGCCTATGAAATTTGTTTTCAATCTTTCCTCTAGTATACAGGTAGTCAAAGCTACGAAGAAGGCTACAACAGACACTCAATAGCCTTCGAGATTCGCTTAAAACAAACCTTGGGCATCCCGACCCAAGCGTGAGTTCACGTGCTTAGGAGAACCACTTAATGTGGTTTATAAGACTCTCATGCAAAACTAGATACTCACTCCTTTAGAAAAGCATCTCTATGATCTACAACCGCGACCTCATTGGTGGAACGACAATGCATACTGTGATTATCACCAAAATAAGGGTCATAAGACTTCTACTTGTCTCTAGCTGCGCCATAAGGTCCAAGATTTGATTGACAACGGTGACATTTTTATGGATGACCATAACAAGAATTCAGATCATCAGGCATTTAAAGATCCCTTTCCTCGTGAGAAAGGTGAATCTTCCAAGATTAAGAATACCAATGCTAAGGTCAACTACACGTACACTACCAATGACAATGTCATCAACATGATTGAACCTATTGAGGTTGAGTATTGCGATGTGATTACTATTAAGGGGAGCAAAGATGCTCCTAAGACTAAGAATCCATTTGTCTAGTGAGGCCTCGAATCTCATTCTTCCAAACCTGAATCATCTCAAGATTGCGCAAACGTTGTTACTCGCTCTCATGCGAAAATCACCATTAAGGGTCCCAACCCTTCTACGTCCGCTCCGAAGCAACCTGCGGATAAAATTGACGTTGGTCCTACCAACAAGAACTTGAAATTAGTCCCTAAACCTAGCGCAGCTAATTATAGCATTCTAGACCAGCTGCAACGTACCAATGCTCAGATCACTATCTTTGAGTTGTTGAAGATCTCACCTGCTCATAGGGAGATTCTAGATAAAGCCCTCACCGAGGTGAACATCCCAAAAGATTTGGATCTTGATCGGTTTCAATCCATGGTGGGTCACCTGACCTCACCCCACTATTTTTCCTTATCTGAAGAAGATGACCATTCACTAGGCCATCCGCACAATGCTCCTTTACATATAGAAGTCATGATAGGTCCAAAGCATGTCCATCGCATCCTTATTGACAATGGTGTTGGCCTCAATATTTTCTCTGCTAAGCTGCTCACTCAATTAGGCTATGATGAAGATTGCATAGATGTCTGTAAGAAAATTACTATTAAGGCATATGATGAAGAAGAATGCAAATCTAAAGGTCTGGTTGTGCGGCCGATCCAAGTTGGGCCTATTGAAAGAGATGTCATTTGTCAAGTTCTAGATATTCCTCTGGCATATAATATACTATTGGGTAGACCCTGGATCCATGAAATGTAGGTGGTTCCATCTACATATCATCAATGTATCAAGTTCTCGTTCCATGGTGCAGAAGTGACAGTTCCTGCCAATAACAATTATTATTGCAACACACTCGCACAATCTACAGATAGCCTTGTACCAACTAATAGAGAGTCCACTGAATTCTATGATGCCAAACTCAAAGAAATAGAATAGACTCTAAAGCTTAAGGATACAGGCATGGGAGGGTATCAAATTGAACATGTGTTATCATTAGTGGCTTTACCTCTATCTCTGCATTCCTACGGGAGACCCTCAGAGAACAACAAACCTTCTGCTTGTTCTCCCCAAATAATCTATGATGGTTCCTTTATCAAGGCCACAACGCCATTAGAGGATGAAGATGAGGAAAGAGCTATTACAGCTTGGCTTTACAAAGGAAAAGAAACATCTGAACATATCACTCTTGCTCATGACTTAGAACAAGAACCATACAGTGAATCCTTCAAAATCATGAAGCGCTTCGATTATAAAGGGATTGGACCCATAGGGGTGAATGAAAATGATTTTCTTAAACCAATTGAAGCCACGGGTCATCGCACCAAGGACACCTTGGGTCTAGGCTTCAAGAAAATCTTGTTTCATCTAGGGATTAACAAGTTTGTACCAGTACCAGAGCTAGAACCAGAACCAGAATTCCGACCAGAACCTGAAGACACTGCTTCAACTGATAGATCAGAGAACAACTCTGACAAGGATACTTTTCCATATCCTATTCCTCTGGAATTTTTTGCACTCTTTACAGAACCAAACGAACCTATTATACCAGTCCACCTGGTAGAGACTGACAATGATTCTGATGACACCACTTCAGTGCATCAACTCATGTATGACCAATGGAGAGAAATACAAATGGCTGATCCCAATTTTCAGGATGAATAGTACATACCACCATATTTCCAAGAGTGGTTTGAACAAGATCAACTTTAGCAAACCATTAATACTACAAGAGATGAAGATGAGTCAGATGGTGCAACTAGTGTTGATGGAATTCCCATAGCAAGCATCACTAATTCACATGAATATGAGTTTGATTCTTTGTTTGATGCCACTTTTGATAAAGATATAGATGTTGTTCATGTGTATGAAAACCTTTTCGAAGTAGGTGAAGGGTCTAGTGTTAGGTCAACCGAGTGTGAATTTACTAATGCTGACATTCCCTCTACTTCCTCTATGAGGACTCGAAAGGAATCGAACACACCTTTGGATGAGATTCTCTAGGTCTTGACTTACTCATCCATGCTTTTGATGGCTATACTATAAACACACTTGAACCCACCACTACTCTTTCACTCTGCCATCCTGTACTTATCAACTGGAACTCTCCCTCTCCAGCTAGTGAAGTCCTTATGTTCCAGATTGACTACACTCTTGCATGTTATCTTAACACTATCGAACCTATAATTTTCTCCACCAGTGAAGACAGTATCAACATGACTGAAGCTGATATCAAGTATCTTAGTCATAAAATTTAAAGGAAAAAGAATAGATCATCTGATGGTAAAACCACATTGTGGCAGTGTCAGAGCTGAAAAAAGTAAAAATAAAAGATGTATCTGATAGTGAAAACCTCTCTAAGGCACCCAAGGATGAGATACTTGATACACTTCCCAGTCATTTTCAAGAGAGATCATCAGTGTTGATTGAGCCAACCCAACCAGTGAATTTGGGTATAGAGGTTGCACCACAAATCATTCATTTAGCACAGTCTCTATCTGTAGAAGAGAAGGAAGAGTTCACCAATTTATTTCAAAGCAAGAAAATTAATTTTGCATGGACTTACTCTAATATGCTTGGATTGGATCCCAATCTAATCATGCATCATCTATCTATTGCACCGAGCATCAAGCCTATCAAACAAAAGATTTGGACGATGCATCCACATGTAGCACTTTTAGTCAAAACAGAGCTAGAAAAACTTCTCAAAGCCGGTTTCATCAAAGCTATTGACTATGCAAAGTGGATCTCTAATATTGTTCCAGTTACAAAGCATGATAAATCTATCTGTGTGTGCACAGACTTTAGAGACCTGAATAAAGCATGTCCTAAAGATGACTTTCCATTACCCAATATTGACATGATAGTGGACATGACAGCTGGTTATCAAATGTATTCTCTAATGGATGGGTTTTCTGGTTATAATCAAATAAAAATTGCACTAGAAGACCAAGAAAAGATAGCCTTCACATGTACTTGGGGAACATTCTGTTGGAATTTCATGCCCTTCGGACTTAAAAATGCTGGAGTGACCTATCAAAGAGTTGTCACTACTATTTTTCACGACATGATGCACAAAACAATGGAAGACTATGTGGATGACACTTTGGCTAAAAGCATGTAGCAGAAAACACATCTTGCAAATCTAGGTCCCATACTGGATCGAATGGAACAATTCAATCTTAGACTCAATCCAAAAAAGTGTGCATTTGGTGTTACTTCTAGCAAGCTATTGGGTTATATCATATCCGCTAAAGGCATAGAGGTAGATCCTAAGAAAGTTCAAGCTATCATGGAGATGCCTCCACCAAAGAATATCAGTCAGATGAGAGGACTTCAAGGTAGACTACAATCTATTTGGTGCTTCATTGCACAACTGGCTGATAAGTCACAACCATTCACCAAGACTCTACATAAAGGTGTGACTTATGAGTGGAACGAAGAATGTGACAAAGGGCTCACTCAAATCAAATAATATCTTGCAAATCCACCTATCTTGATGCCTCCTATTCATGGGAAGCCACTAATCCTTTATATTTCAGCTACAAACACATCTTTGGGTGCTCTTTTAGCTTAACAAGACCAAAATAACAAGGAAAGAGCCATTTATTACATTAGCAAAACTTTGGTCTCTTATGAGATGAACTATTTAGTCATTGAAAAGGCTTGTCTAGTAGTGGTGTTTGCTTCACAAAAATTATGGCACTATATGCTAGCTCACACTACAAGACTTATTGCTAAAATTGATCTGTTAAAGTACTTACTCAGTAAAGATGCTCTCACAGGAAGACTGGGGAAATGGGTCATCATACTCAGTGAGTTTGACATTGAGTATGTAGAGAGAAAAGTTTTTAAAGGACAAGCTATTGTAAATCAACTAGCAGAAGCTCCTCTCAAGGATCATCAACCATTGAAAATTGAATTTCCAGATGAGTCTATAATGCTTCCTACACATCAAACATGGAATATGTTCTTTGATGGCTCATTTACCCAGTAGGGGTCAGGTGCCGGAATACTATTTGTCACACCATAGAGATACTCTTTACCAAAGGCATATAATATGTTGTTCCCTTACACAAATAACATCGTTGAATATGAAGCTTTAATCAATGGCATGAAGATAGCCATAGAATGGCATGTGGATGAACTTAAGGTCTTTGGAGACTCTCAGTTGGTCATCAATCAAGTTAATGATATCTATCAAACAAAAGATGAAAATTTGGTGCCTTATAAACAAATGGTGGATGATCTAAAAAATTACTTTGCACATGTTACTTTCCAACAGATTCCAAGAGAAGATAATAAAGCAGTTGATGCCATGGCAACTCTGGCCTCCATGCTACAAATGCCAGAAAATGACTTCAAACATGAATTCCTGGTGGAGACATTACGCTACCCAGCCTACAATACCCCTAACTCCAAGATGATATGTTTAGTCATTGGGCATGATTCATCTCGCTACCATCATATCTACTCCTATCTCCAGGATCAAATTATTCCAGACACTTATACCCAGAATGAAAAATGCCACTTAATCTGCAGTGCTTCATGATATGTCATAGTAGATAATAACCTATATAGACAAGGTCTAGATGGTACCCTCCTTAAGTGTCTAGAGCCTGAAGAGTCCAAACATGCGTTAGCTGAGGTGCATGAAGGCATCTATGGTTCTCATTTGAGCGGTTTGACATTAGCTCGTAAACTTATTAGAGATTGTTACTATTGGCCGGAAATGGAAAAGGAAGCCATACAATATGCTAAATCTTGCAAGCAGTGCCAATTACATGGAAATATAATCCATGCTCTTGCCAAGGAGGTCATTCCATTCATCAGTTTCTGGCCATTTTAGTAATGGGCCTTTGATTTGGTGTGTCAGATACATCCATCTTCCTCAAGAGGACACAAGTACATTATCATAGGTATAGATTATTTTACCAAATGGGTTGAGGCAGTACCTCTCGACATAGCTGATGGCAAGTCTGTAGCAAGGTTCATACTGAATTACATCATCTGTAGATATGATGTACCCTCCTCAATAATCACTAACAATGGGGGGTAGTTCAAGAACAAAGATCTAAAGGAATTATGTACTAAGTTCATAATCATTCAGCATTGGTCCTTGATCTATTATCCCCAGGGTAATGGATAGGTAGAAGCTTCCAAAAAGACAATTCTCAAGATCCTGCACAAAATAGTTCACAAATCTGGTAGAGATTGGCACCTCCAAATTAATTTAGCTTTATGGGCCTACAGAACAAGCATTCAAACTCCAACAGGGGCTACGCCCTTTGCCTTAGTCTAAAACATGGATGAAGTGGAGATTCCTACACTGTGAGTCTCTCTAAAGAACCTCATTACTAATGAAGACATTAGAATATCTTGGCTGCAAGAGCTAGAGTTACTGGATGAATGTCGATAAGTGGCATTTGATCATCTAAGAGCATACCAGAAAATAATGTCCAAGAGATACAATAAGAAAGTCAGACCAAGGGAATTCCAAGTAGGTGATCTCATCCTGAGAGAGAACCCCAAGAATCAACAACAACGGATACAGAAAGGAAAGTTTGAACCAAACTGGCTCAGTCCATACATTATCACTGCAGCATTTGGGTCTAGTGCTTACCAACTATCTACTACTGAAGTAGAATAGCTCAAAGAGCTAATCAACACTCTACACCTGAAAAGGTTCTACAGTTGAGACATTCTCCATATGCTCATGTACATACTTTATTTTGAAAAAATCCTAAGAATTGCAAAATGTCCTAAAAAAATGATCATCTTATTGAAAACCTAGTAAACAGGCACTTTGATGTAGCTATTATCCTGGTGAAAACCTGGTAAACAGGCACCTTGATCATAATCAAAAAAATTGAAAATTTGAAAAAATACAAAAGAAATTGAAAAAAAAAAAGTGAAAATTCAAAAATACAAAAACAAAATAAAAAAAGAGAAAAATACAAAAAAATTGAAAAAGAAAAATATGCCATTGATGAAAACCTAGCAAACAGGCATCATGGTGGCAAAAATAGAATCTCTGCCAAGATGGTGAAAACTTGGTAAACAGGCACCTCTTGTTCCCTAATGCTATACCTATTGCAGCATCACTTGGCTCTTGCTTTCTTGCTTTAGTTTGCTTTCCTATTTCCTACTTTAGTTCATTTCCTGCTTTAGTTTGCTAGCTCATGCACTTGCTTTTAGTTACTTTCGAGATTATGCTCAACTCTACATGGATTGAAACTGGTTACACTTGGGGCACCTTCCTGGTCTTGGGGGCATTGTCCTATTTTTTTTGGTGGATTTTCTTGCATCAGTCACCAATGGTTCTCATTGTGTCTGCCTACTAATGATTAGCTACTTTTGAGATCTCTCTCCTTGAGGATCTCTCATGTATTAGTCACCAGTGGTTCTCATTGTGTCTACCTACTGATACCTAGTTCTCATTCGAACCCCTCTCTTTCAGGATCTCTCATACATCAATCACCAGTGGTTCTCATTGCATCTGCCTACTGATGTTTCATTCGCTCTTAGATCTCTCTTCTGGAGGATCTATTGTATCAGTCACCAGTGGTTCTCACTGTGTTTTCCTACTAATACTTTGTTAGTACTCCAATATCTCCTTGAGACTTCATCTCTTGCGATAGTCACCACTGATCCTCACTATGTTTGCCTACCGTTGTCATCATGTTGAGACTTCTCACGCTATATACTTCCGATCTAACTTCAATCCGCTTAAATCAAAACTAAAACTAAAAACTAACTTTGTAACTCTTTGAAGCATGCTGAGCTTTTCTTTTGTGTGTTTGTCTTTTCTCTTTATCATTCCTCCTCGAGAAACTCTAAGACATCTTTCCTGACCGAGAGAAGCAAAGACTGGGGGCATGATCTTTCCTTTGCTTTCTGTTTGTTGGTTTAGTTCCAATGATCCAATGAATCTATATGAGAGGGGTGTCCACTGTGAGAGCCTTCATCTCATGTTGGATGACCATGTGTACCTCGACTCCTTTTATATGGAAACTTTGGTGAGGTTGGTTCTTCTACTTGCTTGTTTGAGTGACTTCTTTTTGCTACAAGTAAAATTGCAAACACTTGTTCTGTGAAGTGAACATAAGGATCACTGCAAGAACTTTGATATGCTTCTCATTCACCTACCAAAAGGAGAAACTCCTACGTGTTAGGCATGTTTATATGCAAGCAACATTTTGGTCATTCTAGCAGCTATGCTTTAATGCTTATGTTAACTTGCTAAATCAAAAGGAATAGGTGTTCAGGTCATTCTGGCTTCTTGTGCCTTAATGCTTACACCTCATTTTGACAAATCAAAGACTAATTTCATATTCATATTCTCATGATTTCAATATCAGTGAGGGTTGCATGGCATCCTACAAACGTCCGTTACTAAAAAATCTATGATGACAATAAATGGGTCCAACAACCAAGTTCTAGGGTTTGCATCTAGCTTAGGCTTGCATTTTCATTCTAGGCTTGCATTGAGACAATGTTTTGGTGCTCTCTTTATTGTCCTCTTCTAGATGTACTCATCGAGGGTTCTCATCTTTAGTCTCGAGTTCATCTTGGTTGCACAAGTGTCCAGTCCTCGTTCTCAATCTTCAAACATTCTTTTGGTTAGTACCTGTCATGTATTGCTACATCCTGCATGAGATGATTAGTATCATATACATTGCATTTTCATTGTATTTCCATTTGCATACATAAATTGCATTTACATACATTCTATATCTACATATCCATATACATGTGCATTCGTTATAAGTATAAATCAAATCATACATTACATTTATCTATCCATTGCATTTCACATTACATACATAACACATGTGCCTATTCATCTACATATCATAAAGGAACCATGTCAATCTCATTTTCATTTACATACATAATCTCATATCTATCTATACATACATCTAGTCATACAGGAAACATCTCATAAAGCATAAATATCCAAAGCAATATATACACAAGTACAATGATATCAAAATGACGTTCTCATATATATCTTGGTCAATCAATGTCAATGTACATCAAAATAATGGTGCTACTCAAGCACAGTATCAAAAATGGGCTACAATGTATATCAAGATGAGTCTAGCTCTGCCCATCACCACCTGGAGGAGGTGGACCTTGCGGTGGTGCCTGACGGTGGTGCCTAAGGAGGTGCTTATGGTGGTGGTCCCTGCGGTCCTAATCGTACCCTAGCATACTCTGAAAATGGTGGCACCTACTCTGGCACTACTCCCACATATGCGGCATAATAGTAGGCTAACTGTGTGACCTCATATTTGGTCTCTAGCTGAGACCTAGAAAGTGCCTCCTAGAGCCCTCTGATCTCTCGATCTTGCTCGGCTACCTGGGTCTCCTGCGTGATGACCTATGTGTGATAGTCATCCCTCTACTATTGCACCTATGTGTGATAGTCATCCCTCTCCTGCTACACCTATCTAATCCTCTCTCATCTCTTCCAGAGAGCCTCTTATAGCTGTGTAACCTGAGGTGGCCCCTGTGCAGCCTGATCCTGCATATTGATATCATCACCTTGGGCCCCCTTGTCAGGAGGTGTCTGATGTGATGTGTCACCTATCCTCTATCTCGTGGTCCTCTGCTAGGTCCCACTACTACCAGCACCTGCATCTAAGCCCATAGTCCTAGGAGGGATAGGAGTCTGCCCACTCCTCGGTCTCAATACCCTCTACTGTTGCTGCTATGCTGGTACCTGCTACTATGATGGTACCTGCTATTATGTTGGTACCTACTACTGTGCAAGTTATTATTGTACCTACTATTGTACAGGCTACTACTGCTATGCAGGTTGCACTACCTATTGTTCCCTCTATCCCATACCAATAGGATCTGTGTACCTAGGGTACAGGTATGCTAGAATGTGATCTCTATATGTAGGTGTCACCCCTGCATTGGTGACATCCACCATGTAATCCCACCAAGCTAGTGGTATCCACACCTCGATCATGCATCTATCGTGGTCTAATCTGGGCTACCAGCCCTTCTTCATCTCATTGATGTCGAGCATATGTGTAGTACTCCTAGGAGACATCCTACGGTCTCCCAAACTGTCGCAGCACGTGTGTGAGTAGAAAGTGCTCAATGATAGATATGGTGCGTCCAATCAAAGGATGTGAGAAGAACATATGGGGGAGCTCCTATCGAGCATCATCCCAAACCTCTGTGGCTGCCCATGGTCTCCATATGACTACTACCATGTCATCCAGCAACCCTCACCACTGCTTTGTCTTACCCAGCGTTGGTTGAGTCATGGGGCCTGCATACTTGTAAATATAAGGCTCTAAGGGCTGCCTCATATCATGAAATATCAGCCTGCATACAAGGAGATGCTCCCAGGCCCAGATCTAAAAAATGAAAATGCCAGTGGCCATGGTTTGTGCACTACGATACATGATCTCATGCATCTTGTGGTACATTTACGTGAGCATACACTTGCCCCATCCGAATCGCACTGGTGGCTACTCCAGCATCTGCTTCAATGTGCATCCCCATCTGCACTCCAATCCATGCTAACCCCAGTCTGGCATCAGATAATAGCTCAAGAACACTGCTAGGACAACCGCTAATCTATGCCCAGCTCCATATCAGCCTATAAGCTCATCCCATGAGATGGCTTGACCCATCACTAGATCATCCTTGAAAATGGTCCTCAGTTCTAGTGTGCCCACCCTCGGCTGAATGTCATACTCCATGGGGGCATCATGGAATAGTATCCTCAGTATCATGTATATGTCCTCAGGGGTGACTGTCATCTCCCCCATTGGTAGGTGAAAGGTATTCATCTCTGAGTGGAAATGCTCAACTAGTGCCCCTAGTAGTCCGTGATTCACCCGAATGTTAGGCAGATCACGTAGATATGTCAATCCTAACCCGTCTATGTGGGTACCCTCAGCATTAGTCAATCTCCATACTAACTCCTCGATGACTGGGTGGTGGGACCAGAATGCAACATCTGGGAAGTCAAATTGCAAAGCAAGTGACGACATTCGATCAGTATTTCAATTATGATAGTTTTTCAAAGCAATAATAGCAACTAGAACTATGCATCTATCCTAAATGTGTCTCTTGGATGCTCTAATTGGCTGACTCTATGCAAAATTGGATGAAAACTCCATAGAATTGCAGTAACTTCTTGCACGAGATTTTCTCTATCTTGCGAGACAAGATCTCATCTCACACGAGACTTCATCACTGGGATGACATCTTGCGTGGCTTCACCAAGCATCTTGCGTGGGCTCGCAAAGAATCCCAGTGTGAAGAAGCCCTAACCCTCATGTGGAAACCGTTTCCTCGCACGAAGGGTGACTAAGGCCGACGTGAGGAAACTATTTCCTCACGTGACATTGGAAGAACTAGACTCTAAAATGCCTAAAATCTAACCTAAATGACCTAAGAAAGCGTTAAAACTTGATATGGAAGATGGTTTATTGACTACTTACAGGTGCGTCATACTCCAGTGGCCGGTTGTATCATCGGGAGCACTCAAAATGATGTGTATGCACTGGCATGCTCTTCATCTCTCTATTAGAGCTCTTAAATCACTAGAAGACAAAGTGAATAATGAATTGAAAATGACCCCTCCGGGCCTTATATAGCTTTTGACCTAATTTGTAAAAGTGCTATGTTTTGCATGAAAACTTCACCCTTGGCTAAATCGACCGTTCTAAATCCATTTTCGGGATTGAAATCAAAATTTAACACTCCTAGATAGCTTGAAATCATGTTTTAAAATTTTGGGACCATCAGGATCGGATGCTTGTGCAATCAACCTTCTGGTGGCATTTTCTTAGCCAAATTGTATCTCATCATCATTTTCTCAAGATCTTTAATGTTTTCATTAAAAGTTGACTCTAGTCAAATATGGTCAACCATGGTCAAAATTGGTCAACATGACCTCTAAACCACTCTAAATCACTTCTATGTCTCCTCAATCCTTCCATAATATGTTCTGAGTTCCTCCAGATCTCTGATTTTATCTCTATCTACAACCTTTTGCTATCAATCATATTTCTGACGTGTCATCTTTCGATTTCACTCCCGAGGGGGTAGGATGATTGCATCATTTGAACCTTTTCCAATCAATTCTTGAATTAGTCTGATCTGAATCAAAAGTCCTCATTGCTTGGGGAATCTCTTCACTAGGGGCATCTTTGAGCCTCGCATCTTGTCATCTTGTTATCAATCTTTTAGGTATCTGAGCAATCTAACTCGGATCCTCAAGGATCAAGCTTCATTCTGGAGATGGTTCTCTAAATCTCATTAGGTATTGGGGCAATCTAATCCTAATTCTTGAAAGTCAAGCTTCGTTCTGGAGATGGCTCTCAAAATATCTTTTGGACCCTTATATGGGAAATCTAACCCAAGTCTCAGAGGACTAAGCTCCGTTATGGAGACAGTCCTAAATCTGCATCTGTTATCATCTTATTAATAGGTATCGGGGCAATCTAACCCTGATTCCAGTCTTCTCTCAAGTGGTAATCTGACCGAGGTCTTCGCAATCTAACTCAGACTTCAGAGAATCATGCTTCATTCTAAAGTTGGTTCTACAACTCGATCTGATCGATGTCTTGGCAATCTAACCTCGACTCCTGAGGGTTAAGCCTTGTTCTGGAGATAATCCAAAAAACCTCATCATTTATCACATCACACTATTCTTTGAATCAACACGCTGCTCGCACATCAATTCAAAGAGGGGAAAAATGTAATACCCCAAAATTGGCACCTTACAATTCTAATCAATTTTGGTGCATTCCTTCAAATTTTTGCATCATCAAAGTCCTATTGTACTAGGCAATTTTGTCTCCTAATTGACTTTATTTGACTAGGTGTCAAATGCAAAAAACCCTAAATTTTCATTAATCATACACCATATTTAATTCCTAAATATTCAACATTTATTTGCTAAATAATCCCTATGACTAATTAATTTAATTCTAAAGTCCTAAGTGCTTTTAATTAAATTAATTCCACCCCCTTTAGCTAATACACATCAAAGGAATTAAATATTATTTGGTTATTTGAATGGACATCTCTATTTGAATTTAATTATTCAAAATTGATGCAAGGCAGGGAGCAAGAGGAGCCAAACTATAGCACACCCTAATGATCCAAACCTGCTCAACACATGCGGAAGCAAAAAACAACCACAGTGAGAGAGAGAATGCCAGATCTTTCATATATTATTATCAATTTGAATCATACATGCCGGGCTATAAGGCCTTCCTAGTTATGGCATGATATTACAATGAATCTCAGAAGTCCTCAAACATGTGAGGATCTGTCACAAATATTGAATCTAATGTCTACTATCTTCTATCCAAAAACTACCTCCTAAACTACAACCAAACATCTACATTTATACAAGAAGCTACTAAGCTAAGTCGGCCTTCAAATCCACAATCAATGAAAGTAATGGTCAATTCTGGGACCACACACTTCCCAATGATAGATTCCAACATTAATTATGTGATCCAATATAAATGCACAAGTCGGCCACAACAGGAAATAAAACTAGACCTATCGGTAAGCAAGATAACTGAGCAACAAATAGGAAATTCTAAGTGGTAGTGAAATAACCGACCACCCAGGAGAGAACCAACCACACTCGGTAACCAAAGTAAACCGACCAACTACCGACCAACTCGGTCAAAGAAGAAACTAAGCAACACAAACAAAACTCCAAATTGTTTTTGGTGACACAAGATTGCCAAGGACCCGAGATGCTCCAACATTAGACACCTGGGGTTATTTTGAAATGATTCTCCAAATCATTTGGTAGGTTTGGTCTGAGCTACATCCAACTCAAACTGTGAAATCCAAGAACTATCTTCCATTGGTCTATTCTTCCACTTAACCAAATATTCCATGTACTATTTTCCTCTTGTATTTTTGCCAACTCTTTCCTTCAAAATCTGTTCAACTTCATCATTCTGCTTCTTAGGATACTCTGTCGGTACTGTCACTCCTTCATCAGGTTCATGATACTCATACAAATCAGCAATGTTGAAAATCAATGATATGTCCATGTCATCAGGTAAGTCAATCTCATATGCATTTCCACTGTCAAATTTCTTCAGAATCTTGCAAGGTCCAAACTTCTTCATCTTCAGCTTTCCACATGTCCCAATAGGAAACTGACCTTTCTTCAAATGAACCATCACTTCATCACCAACATCAAAAGTCTTATGTCTCCTTGATCTATCAACTCTATCTTTGTATTTCTGATTACTGTCTTCCAGCTTCAGTTTCACATCTTCATGCAATGTCTTCATGTACCCATCAAACTTTACTCCTTCAGTACTTCTCTTATTCTCGTCAGCAATGTCTCTCAAATCAGATATTCCTCTCGATTGTGTGTCATTCACAATCTCAAATGGTGTCTTTCCAGTACTCCTATTCATTGAATTTTTATATGCAAACTCTACTTGTGCTAACACAGAATCCCAATTACTTGGTGTGTCTCCAACTAAACATCTCAAAAGATTTCCCAAACTTTTGTTCACAACCTCAGTCTATCCATCGGTTTGTGGGTGAAATGTAGAACTATATTTCAATTCAGTGCCAAATTTCTTCCAAAGTGCTTTCCAAAAATAACCAACAAATTTATTGTCTTGGTCACAGATAATACTCCTCGTTAATCCATGCAATCTGACAATTTCCTTAAAAAAAATATTTGCTACATGTACTGCATCTGATGTCTTTCTACAAGGTATAAAATGTGCCATCTTTGAAAATCTATCCACAACAACAAATATAGAATCATTACCTCTTACTGTCTTCAGTAAGCCAAGAACAAAGTCCATACTGATATCAATCCAAGGTTTCTCAGGAACAACAATCGGTTTATACAATCCAGTATTCTAACTTACTCTTTTTGCAAATTGACAAATTCCACAAATTTTCACAAATTTCTAAACATCTTTATACAATTGTGGCCAATAGTACTTCTCCTTAAGAAAATTCCATGTTTTATCAATACCAAAATATCAAGCCAAACCACAACTATGTTTCTCCTTTATCAAATTAGATCTCATTACTCCCCTCATTATAAATAATTGAATACCTTTGAACAACATACCTTCCTGAATGAAATATTCATCCCATTTAGTGTCCTGTTGATCTGAAATAGGTGCTCTACACTTTCTCCATGGCTCAGAAAAATCAGGGTCATTTTCATACAAACCTCTCATCTCATCAAAACCAAGAACTTCAATTTTCATCTCGGTCATCAAGGATCTTCTTTTACTCAGTGCATTAGCAACTTGGTTAGTAACTCCACTCTTATGCTTTATCACAAATGCATAACTCTGCAAATACTCAACCCATTTCATATGTCTCTAATTCAACTTATTCTGACTACCTAAATATTGTAAAGCCTTATGATCAGTATACAACACAAATTCACTTGATATCAAATAATGTCTCCATTTCTTTAGTGCTTGAACAATAGCATAGAATTCTTGATCATACAAAAAAAATTTCCTTCTAGCATCATTCAACTTTTCACTAAAGAAAGAAACAGGTTTACCTTCTTGACTCAACACAGCTCCAATTACACTTCCACTTGCATCACATTCTACTTGAAATACTTTATTGAAATCGGGTAATGCCAAAATAGGTAATTTAGCAACCTTTTGCTTCAGGGTCTCAAAACTTCTGTCAGCTCCATGTGTCCACTTGAATTCTCTTTTGTCTCCTCTCATAGTCTTAGTCATAGCATTATAATTTAAACTGAAATTCCATATGAACTTTGGGTAAAAACTTGCCAAACCATGAAATGATCTTACCTCACTAGCATTCGTAGGTGTAGGCCAATTCAAAATAGCTTCAACCTTTTTAGGATCCATCTTCAAACCATCAGCTGAAATAGCAAATCCCAAATACACAATCTCATCTTTCATGAATGAACACTTTTGCAGATTTATCAACAAATTTTCCTCTTTCAATCTATGCAAAACTTGTCTAACATGCAACAAATGTTCTTCTCTGGTCTTAGTGAATATTAGAATATCATCAAGATATACAATCACAAACTTACCCAAGAATTTCTTCAAAACCTCATTCATCAACCTCATAAAAGTACTCGGTGCATTAGTTAAACCAAAGGGCATAACCAACCACTCATAAAAACCTTCTTTTGTCTTGAAAGAAATCTTCCATTCATCACCTTCTCCGATTCTGATTTGATGATACCCACTTTTCAAATCAATCTTTGTGAAATACTTTGCTCCAGTCAAACTATCCATTATATCATCCATTCTCAGTATAGGAAACCTATACTTCATTGTTATCTTGTTGATTGCTCTAGAATCAGTACACATTCTCCATTCTCCATTCTTCTTTGGTGCCAATACAACAGGTACTACACAAGGACTCAAAATTTCTCTGATCAAACCTTTCTCCAGCAACTCTTGAATCTGTCAGTTCAATTCCTGATTCTCGGTAGGTGTCAACCGATGAGGTGCCTTATTCGGTAGACTAGCTCCAGGGATTAGATCCATATAATGATCAATGCTTACTTTTGATGGAAAACCATCAAGTACATTATTAGAAATGATATCACTATACTCAGTGAGTAACTTATCAATCTCCTCAGGGACATTATCCTCTATTTTCTTACTCAGCTTATTAGGAATCACAACAAAACATACATCATTCCTCTTCAAAGAATTAACAAACTTCCTTCCTTCCATCAAGAAAACTTTCACAGATGTGAAAACATTACTAACAGGTTCTTCCATCAATGATAACAAGATTTGTTTCTTTCCATTAGCCACATAGTATACTTATGCAATCTCCCATCACATAACACCTTATCATAGTACTTTCCAATCTTCAAATTCACATAACATTATTCACTTACCAGGAGTGTATGCTCATCTTTGATCCATGAAATCTGATAGGGGCTTCAGATGTACCAACCTTTCCAACTACAATTTTGTGACCATCTCTTTAGATGTCAGGTTCTCTGAGCTAGCACAGTCAATGATTACCTTTGAAACTTTGTCAGAAACTCTACATCTAGTCTTGAACAAACTTTTCCTTACCAAATCTTCCTTCTTTCTTTCATTCCAGAGTGCTCTCCTTACCATCAAGTTATTTTCCTTCTTAGGTTCATTTGGTGACTCTTCTTGTACCAAAGCATTTCTACTACTACCAGCCTTCTTACTAGTCTATGTACATTCAAAAGATCTATTTCCTTCCTCTCCACAATTATAACAAGTTCCTTAGAAACTTCCTTTGCCATAACCACCTCAGTAGTTACTGCCTCTGCCTCTAGAACTTTCACCTTTCCACTCGGTCTTGCCTTTATCTAGATTTGTCTTTTCTGGTTTAGATCTACCATTTTCATAATTATATCTACCTCTTCCCCTAGGGAATCTACCACCTTGACCTCTCTATCTCTATTCATGTCTCTTGTCCAATTTCTCCTCGCTTTCAAAGAAAATTGATAAGCCTCTTCAATGTTCTCCAATTTGACCATACTAATTTCCTCTTGGATGGAAACCCTCAAACCATTCAGGTATCTACCAATTATTTCCACATCATCTTCATCATGTCCAAATCTGATATCTAATCTATAGAATTCCTTAGTATACTCTTTTACCAAGCTATCTTTCTGTCTCAAACTTTGCATTCGCCGAACTAGGGTAATCTGATAATAACAGGGTAAGAACTTTCCTTTCAACTTATTGACCATTTTACTCCATACCTTGATTTTATATTTGCCTTTCCTTTTTCTATCCAATTGCAGATGTTCCCACCACAAGGATGCATGACTTTTCAACTTTGTTCTTGCAATCTTTACCTTCTTATCCTTAGGAATGTTTTCATATTCAAAATACTTTTCCATCTCGGTGATCCAGTCCACCAATTCATCAAAATCTAGCTTTCCACTATACTCGGGAGGATTAAAATGTGGTGTTGACTTTAGACTTTTCAAAGCCTTCAAAAATATTTCTTCACCTTGATCCATAATAGGAGTAGGTTTTGCATTTGCTGTTCTTCTTCAATTTCATCATCACTAACATCTTCAAGATGTTTGTCTCTTCTTTGGGTTGTTTCTACTACTTCTAATCTAGCAACAATCTATCTTAGCATATCTACCAATCCTAGATCTGCATCTCACCTCCCATGAACCATCTTGACAACCCTCTACAATTTTAGATCAGATCGTAGTCTTCTACCCCACAACAATCAACTAGGGCTTCAAGAGGAACCTGCAAACCTAGATCTGTAGAACTAGATCAAGATCTCAGCTCGCTCTGATACCACCTGACACAAGGTAGAGAGAAAGAGGGGGCCAAAATATGGTGCACCCTAATGATCCAAGCCTTCTCAACACATGCAAAAGCAACAAACAACAACAGTGAGAGAGAGATGCCATATCTTTCATATATTATCATCAATTTGAATCATACATGCCGGGTTGTAAGGCCTTCCTAGTTACGGCTTGATATTACAATGAATCTCAGAAGTCCTCAAACATGCGAGGATTTGTCACAAATCTTGAATCTAATGTCTACTATCTTCTATCCAAAAATTATCTCCTAAACTACAACCAAACATCTACATTTATACAAGAAGCTACCGAGCTAAGTCGGCCTTCAGATCCAAAATCAATAGAAGTAATGGTCAATTCTAGGACCACATGCTTCCCAATGATGGATTCTAACATTAATTCCATGATCCAATATAAATGCACAAGTCGGCCACAACAAGAAATAAAACTAGACCTGTTGGTAAGCAAGATAACCGAGCAGCAGACAAGCAATGTTGAGCGCCAGTGAAATAACCGACCGCCCAAGAGAGAACCAACCAGTCTTGGTAACCAAAGGAAACTAACCAACTACCAACCAACTTGGTCAAAGCAGAAACCGAGCAACGCAAACAAAACTCCAAATTGTTTTTGGTGACACAGGATTGCCAAGGACCCGAGATGCTCCTGCATCAAAAATAAATTGAAAAGCCACCCATGTGGAAATATTCATTCATTTAATTAAATAATTCATCAATTTGTCTCACCTTCCTCCATGGAGATGAAGAGTTAGTCGTTTCTTTCCAAGAAACTCTTCATCCTTCTCATGGGCTCTTCTATATTATGAACCTTCTTTTCTTCATTTTGGAGAGGCAATTTTAGAGTACCAAAACTATAGTGGATTTTTCTCTCAATTTTCATACTTTCAAAGCTTTTATTGCATAATTAGAGTAATTCTCATTCTATTATGATTACACTTTCATATTAATTAGTTTGCTTATTACGTTCTAGATTAATTCTCACCTTTCTTTCAAGCTTCATAGATTAAATCTGCATTTTCATTCTTAGATTACAATTGCATCTTCATCTTAGATTAATTGTAATTTTGATCATTTCAAGCTTTCAAATCCTCCATTTTAGAGTTGGTCTAATGGTTGTTGGCTCTCATTCTGAGAGTAAATTCAAACACCCCCACCTAATTAGGAGGTAACAGTTCGATTCACTATGAATCCATGAAGTGGGTAATTCATACTCATTTTCATAATTCACTTTGTGAGCAATGACTATGTTGTGTATATGGCTGGATTAGAGGTCCACGTTTAGCTATAAATAGCCAACACATACATATGAATCCTTTTAGGAGATTAAAATTACATGAATACATATACATTAGTCCATATCGATGCGATGCAATATACAATATGAAATCTTCAAGTGTAAATTTGGAAAGGAATGGGTGTAAGGATCATCCATGAGACCATGATTGGTACCTCAATATAATAGATATTAACCACCCAACCATGTGGGACCAATAGGCCCACTCCCCTAAGCTAGGAGATAGAAACCAAGGCCCATGCAAGAGGTAACAATAAGGACATATCTAAGGTGGTAAAAACCCTAGTTTCCAGATGCACAACATAAGACATGAAATACAACAAGGCAACATGAATACCATAGGCACAAGAAACCAAGTGTAGGGGCTCTAGGCTACCTACTATGTGAGCATCATCGCATATCCCTCACCCTTTGGGTTATCCTAGCTAGCCTCTCTAGAGCCTGAGCCCCAAGTAGGCACATAGGGAACTAAATGCCTTTCATGAGGACAAGGTTTTTCAATTGTGCCATCTCATAAGGAACCTTATCCACTCTCATCCATATCCTTTACAAGCACTAGTGTCATGGGAAAATAATAACTCAATATTTTTAATGTGTTATTCCCCACTTTCCTAGTTAATTTATTTAAGGTTATCACTTAGCTAAGACAACTCACAATGGGTTATCCTAGCTAGCCACTTTAGGGCCCTGGCCCTCACTTTTGAGCCACTCAAATAGAGTGCCTAGGTTCTCTACCATAAAAAACATCATAAATGAAATAAGAATCTTCTCATAATATAAAAAAGGTCATCATAGCAACATAGTATCATTTGATTAGGTTTAGGTGATCACTGGTTGTCCCTAGTCCATTAGAAAACCCTAAACCCTAATCTAGCATTTAAATTGCACAAGAAGGCATAAAAAAATGCACCATACATGATATCATAACCATATTCAGTGTAATCATAGATCAAATGAGTCAAAAATAAGACCCAAATAGCCTTTGGTATCTATTTAGGCCCTAAAACACCAAAATACCCTTAAAAATGGTTTTTCTAGGAGAGTTACACACTTGGACATACAATTTGTGTACTTGGTCATGCAAGTTGCACAAATGGTCATGGTAATTGCACACTTGGAGCCTAGAGTTGTGTAGTTGGTCATGGACTGAGTTTTTTTTTTTTTTAATGCAACGAAGATTAGGCTTACGAATAAAACTGGGCAAAATGAGGGATCCTAGGAGCCCAATCTAAGGAAGACACATTTGAGATCTCCTCGACTCCCTTCCAAAATACCCATCTAACCCATCTTATATGTAAGATTAATTTGGAATTTAACAGAGAACTAACATAGACTTATGTTCCAAAATATAGAAATATAATGCAATGTGAATCCAACTTACATCAATTCACTTCTAAAAGAGGTATAACACATTCAAAACATATTAGAATCTCAGATAATTCATTGTACCATCATGAAACAATCACAATAAATTACATATATCAAGCATCATCTAGACAACATCAAACAGTACATAAATACCAACATTTGCAAACTACATTAAGGATTTCTTTCCAAATTTTCAATTATAATTTTCAAATGTACGAAAACATCACAAAGAATATTCAAGGCAATAAAACATAGCATTCCACATATCCATTTAACAATTATTTACAAAAATACATAAATTATCTATGAAATCATAAGCACACAAGAGTCTCGTTCATTAATTCAGAGCCTACCTTTGGTCTTGCGGAGAATACTCACATTGAGAAGCCAAAAGGAGAGGTTGTATCCAATCCTTGCTTTTTCAGGGAAGACCTCCAATCCACTCCAGCAAGTCAAAGCCAAATAAAATAAAAAAAATACACCAACTTTCTCCCTCTCAAAGCTCACAGGTATCTCACATAATTTTTCAGTATAAAACTCTCTCAAAAACTCATACTCACACTTAGATCCTTATAAAAATCCTCAAGGAAATCTCCTCACCAAGTCTCTACAAATTTATCTCCGTCTCACATATCATACTCCTAGGAATCATGTGGAAGGAATGATTTTCTTCTACATATTATTTTCCGCGAAGGGAGTTGTATGGGAATAACCACTCGTTCAACCATATTATAACAAATGATTTATTAATCATTTGAAATATTATGGTTTTCTTTTATTTAATATAATCTAATAATTTATTATATTTAGCCATAATATAATATTACACACACATATATACTATGATAAATATATTCCATAAGGCACATCATCAAACCACACTCCACAAGAGGACATACCAATCAAAATAACCAAAAGCTCAAACAAGGTCAACCACAGTCCATAGAGAAGTTCAAGCACAACCCCTAACTGAGCATGAATTCTTGAAATGTGACATAGAAAGATCAACGGAGAAACATACCAAGAAAGACACAAAAATGAAACGAATAAATAAATCACACATTCAAAAAAACAAGGAGCCACAAGACTCTATTCATAACCATGCTCGACCAGGAAAGGTAAATCAGGGTTTGTCACCCCAACGGATGACAAACAAAGTATGAATCCCAAAGTTCCT
>BSBK01012374.1:0-97500 GCA_027943335.1 Chamaecyparis obtusa
TATATATGTGTGTGTGTGTGTGTGTCTATATATATATATATATGCATGAATATCTTCTACGTGCATCATTCCCACAGGAGTTCTAGAAAATGCTCCTTCTAGGTCATCTAGGACTGACTTAAATGGATGCTTCTTGAATATATATCTCTTCCTCTCTATAACATCAAATACAACTAGAGTGGCCATTACTTACTTGATCAACACTCAAGTAGGGTTCCAAAGGTTTTTTGAAACATTGCATCCGAACTAGGGTTCCAAAAAAAACTTAACTTATTTCGCTGATGAAAATAACTACAATCTTCCAACACTAACTTCTTTCACCTCCTATGCTCTCCAAGGGCTTGATCTCGAATGAAAATGTGTGGCTAATGGATCTCTAGTGACTATTAAAAAAAAAATTGCAATTAATTCTTTCTTCCATAATATGGGATGTAACAATTAATTCCAATCTTTGTTTCTACTAACAATCAAGCTGTGCGCTCTCGCATACTACATCAACTAGTATCCAAACATCTAAAACCAAAGGTGCATACTTTGAAGGTGAGTATACCAGCCACACAGGGGTCTAGAGCTTCTCTAGCTCCCCCTATGACCATGAGGGTCATTTATCCAAAAGTAGAAGGTGCATCCATTACGAATGCATCCACTACAAAGTCATCAACATTATCTTTCTTTACTTCCATCCAAATCATGCTCGCATCTATTCTATCTTTCACAAACTTGACTTCTCCAAATTCATCCATTATTGAATTTTGAGACTCATTAAATCTTTCTTGTCTTTGCAATTGTGATATGAAAAACTTTGAGATGTCTCCAACCTTCTTACAAGTGTGAAAAATAACTAGAGGCCTTATATTCCTCAACACATTGATGTGAGTTACCATACTACACTATCTAGTTGTGTGGCCATTATAATTGCATATCTAACATGTGATGTTATGAGGAATTCTAGAATTTTGATGTGGTTGATTTCTTGATTTTTTGTTTATGACTTCATTGATTTGATCTACAATTCATAGCTTTATGACCAAATTTATTGCATGAATAACAATAACCATTGAAAGGTCTTACCTCTTTACAATCTCTTGTTATATGTCCATACTTGTTACAGGCTGATAGGGAGATCTTCCTTCCATAAGCCCTACCTCCACTAGGACTTTATTAGGTCTTCTCTTGACCTATCTTAGAGTTCCTAAGACCCTTCAATCAGAAGGGTTCTTCTTAATCTCCTCTACTCCTCTAGATCTCACTACCAAGGTCTTAAAATCACTCTAACTCCATAAGTCTTCCAATGAATTCAACTATGGAATTCATCCAAAACTCCATATTCTTGTTTCCAGCTATTGGGCATGTGAGAGGACTCTTTTAGTATTTTTTTAATCTCAATTTGGGGTGCTTCACCTTGTGGTATCCTTCTACTAATACTTGATTTCCAATTTTTCCCTAAAAAGGCTACTAGGCTTTGTAGGTCTTCTAACCCCTAAATCAGTATGTAACTTTGTAACTTCCCACACAAGAGGTCAAAAGAATTCTTTTCTAGACACCCTTTTTAGAGTTGCAATGGATTCAAGAACCCTTAAACCTCTAGCTCTTCTATACAACCTCTTCCTAGTTTGTAGCCTTATTTTTAGGCCCAATTAGGCCTCACTAGTTCATAGTGAGGGTTTGATCTCTCCACCCATTTAAAAGTTTTTCATGAGCTATCCTTCATAGGATTGAGTCTCTAAACATTTTATAACATACTCTAGGTCATGGATTGGCATTTCCAATCCCCAATCTCTCTCCCAAATACTGGATCAACACAAGCTCTGTAATGAGGTTTGTCTCTGCTTGCCTAGGGCATGTTCTTTACTATACTTCTCCTCATTTAAATACACACAAATACATATTTACATTGTATTTATAGAGACCTAATATATTCCAAGTGGCTATGAAGAACTAACCATGGAGCCCTAGGTTAGAGACATTGTAATCGCCTCTACTCTGAACAGTCCAACAAGTTGGCCTCAAAGGAGGAATTTAATTTACAAGCTTCAAAGAAAACTAAAAAACCAAAATAAAGCTTAAATATAAAGACTAAAACATAAAGAATAAGTTAATTAAATTTCTTTCTCTAGTTCAATCTATGAGATTGTATGACCAAGCTTTTTATTCAATCATGCATGGGCACAGTTTGCCAGTCACATAAAACTTAGAACAATACTCATAAAACTTAAAATATCAACCTCTAGTCTTGATGAAAGAAATCCATAAATAGGCTTAGATCCTCAATATTGGTGAGTATGAGCCCTATAACTAACTCCCATGCTTGAATAGGCTTTGGACCAAATTTTGTCATGACAACTTTCAAAGTTTTCATGACAAATTTTACATTTTCTTGACAACTTTGTCAAAGTTGAGCCATGAGGTCTCAATAGACTCTCTCAACTATTCTAAGCCTTCTAGGACCCTTTTCCCAATGAATTAAAACCATTTAGTTCCATTTCATAGTCAAAATACACCTTTGATTAATTTACAACTCCCAATGGCATACATGCCATATGCTTGGGTCTTCACCAGGACTTATCAAGACCAACACTAGGACTAAGAAAAACTACTTAAGGACCTTAGTTGAACTTCAAAACAAACTTACTAAATAAGACACAAAGAAAACCAAAATTCCATCAAGACAGTCACTTGGCCAATAGTCACTACAAGCCAAATACTTAGGTATCTAGGAGCTAGCCTAGTTGCTCCTGTACCATACTCCCCTACAAAAAGAACCTAAGTCCCATTAGGAGAAAAGAGTGCCACATCTATGCCTAGCTTCTTGTATTTTTTCTCTTCAATCCATTGAGCCTCTGATTTAGGGAGAGACTTCCACTTCATAAGTTGTTCCATGTACACTCCATGTCTAGTTTTCTTCTTGACCCTTGAGTCTAGGATCTTCTCAGCTTGAGGCTTCACTTGGGCTAGTAATTTGAGAGCTTTTACATCAGTATGAACATTAGGGTTTTGTTCTTCATCCTCCACATGAGGTCCTTTATATTTCACCAAGTCTTGAACATTAAAAACTAGAGAGATAGATAGATCACTAGGTAGGCCTATCTTATAAGCATTAGAGCCATACTTGGCTAGAACCTTACAAGGTCCAACTCTCCTCCTTTCATCAACTCTAGCCTTCACTTTTTGATTGGCTTCCACCAATTTTCTTCTAACCTACTCATGGACTTATTGCATGGATTGGGAAAAATTATCAGCATGTCTACTCACTCCACTTTCATTACCAAGTTCTCTTAAATCACTCACACCTCTTGGGTGCATGCCATACACCACTTCAAAGGGACTCTTACCCTATTTATGCTATCATTATAAGAAAACTTAGCATGTGGTAATACCTGGTCCAACACTTGTCCATACTCCTTGGTAAGACACCTTAAGAGATTCCCCAACACTCTATTGATAACTTCTATTTGGCCATCCATTCTAGGATGATATGCTGACCCAAAAGCAAGGTTGGTTCCCAATCTCTTCCACAAAGTATTCCAAAAATGCCCCATGAATTTCACATCTCTATCTGAGACTATGTTGATTGGTAGGCCATGAATCCTTACCACTTCCTTAAAGAATAGATGTGCTATGCAGCTTGCATCATGTGTGGTCTTGCATGGTATGAAATGGATCATTTTTTTGAATCTATCTACCACCACATAGATGCTATCAAAAAATAGTAGTTGTCTTTGGAAAACCAACTATAAAGTCCATACATAAACACTCCCATGACCTCTTAGGGATGGTTAAAGGCTGGTATAAACCCTGCATTTGAAGATGTTCCCTTAGCCTTTTGACAAACAATACATTGTTCTACATATTTTCTCACATCTCTTGGCATCTTGGGCCAATAGTTGAACCTTTGCACTAGGTCCCAATGTCTTATTCAAGCCAAAGTGTCCACTAAGCCTGCCATTATATTTTACTTGTATAAGGTTCTCCCTCATGGAACCTCTAGGTACACAAAACTGATTTCCTTGAATAAAAATCCATTTTGTAAAGTGTAATCAACAAACTCACTATGAAAGTGATTCTCAAAAATCTTTCACATACCTTTTTAAACCTTGGGAGAGATCATCATCCTCCTTGTAGAGTCCTTTGAATCCTTCTATGCCAATGCTTGGAGCTGGATTTCTTGGATAGTCAGCAACCTTCTACTTAAGGCATCATCTACCTTGTTATTTAGGCCCTTCTTGTGCTTGATAGTAAAGGTATAGGCTCGGAGGAACTCCATCCACTTGATGGACCTATGACATAGCTTATCTTTAGTGTTGATGTAACTCAATGCTTGATTATCTGTATAGACTATAAAATCCCTAGGAAATAGGTAGTGCCTCCACTTTTTAAGTTCTTGAACCAATGCATATAGCCCTAAATCATATGAGGAATACTTTGATTTAGCCTCATTTAGTCTTTCACTAAAGAATGCAATCGGTCTCCCCTACTTGATTCAAGACTTCTCCCAATGCTATATTGCTTGCATCACATTCAACAATGAAAAAATTGTCAAAGCTTGGTAATACCAAAATAGGCTGAGTTTCTACTCTTTCCTTAAACTTCTCAAACCTTTCTTGAGCTTCCTTAGTCCACACAAACTTGGTTTTGACTCCACCCTTGATAGTGTTGAGAATAGGTGCACATATCTCACTGAATCCTCTTATGAACTTCCTATAGAACTGAGCTAATCCATGGAAGCTCCTTACTTCAATCCCTATTTTAGGAGTAGGACAACTTATTATCACTTCCACTTTCCTTGGATCCATCCTGGGGTCACCTTTAGATACCAAAAAACCTAGGTACAGTAGTTCTTGTTTGAGGAACTCCCTCTTCTCTAGGCTGATGGCTAACTTTTCTTGAAGTAATCTTCTTAGGACAACTTCTAAGTGCTTCATGTTCTCTTCCTTTTTCATGCTAAATATGAGGATGTCATCTAGATATGCCACAACAAACCTACCAATATATACTTTTAGGACTTCATTCATTAACCTTGTAAATGTACTAGGTGCATTTGTAAGTCCAAAGGGCATAACTAACCATTCATAAAGACCCTCATTGGTTTTGAAAGTTGAATTCAACTCATCCCCTTCCTTTATCCTAATTTAGTGATACCCCACTCTTAAGTTTAATTTTAGTAAAGTATTGAGACCCCCAAGACAATCTATAAGGTATTCTATTCTAGGGATAGGAAACCTATATCTAATGGTAATCCTATTGATTTCCCTAGAATCAGTACACAATCACCACTTACCTCCTTTCTTTGGTGCCAAAACCATAGGGACAAAACATGGACTAATGATTTTCCTTATCAGCCCTTGATCAAGAAGTTCTTGGATCTGCCTTGCTATCTCCTTGGTTTGCTCTGGGGTCACTTTGTATGCTTCCTTGTTAGGTAAGGATGCTCCTGGTACAAAGTCAATTTGATGACTGATTTCTCTTTGAGGAGGGAGAGTGGCTAGTGTCCCATCACTTATGATGTCTTTAAACTAATTCAATAGCTTTTGCACTTCTTTAGGCAATGTAGTATGGAGTACCTTGGTCTCCCCCTTGGGTTTCAAAATGATAGCTAGTCTCACTCCTTCTTCATTGATTTCATGCAAGAACTCCTTCCCACTCATCAAGAGTACATTAGGATCAATAGAACTTGCAACTCCTTCCTCCACAAGTGATTGAATTTTATAAGTCACTCCATCTTTCTTGAAGTTATAAACATTTCTCTTCTGATGGTAAAAATAATCCTGGTCATATTGCCATGGCCTTCCTAGTAACAAATGGAAAGCATCCATTGGTAGGATGTCACATAACATCTTATCTTTACCATGTTTTGAATCCAAGTTCACTTTAGGTCACTTCACACTACCTTCTTCCTCTTAAACATAAGTTATCTTCTTCTCTCCATGAGAACTTTTAGCCTTATCCAGACATCTATATGCAGGATGGCCTAGCTGCGCACAATTATAGCACTTCATGCTTGCAAAATGTGATCCCCTGCTAAAGCCACTTGATCTTCCTCTTCCAACTTGGAACCCTTGTCCTCTACCATAATTTCCTCTTGCACTTGGCTCACTAATTTCTTCCACCAACTTGGAGTCTCCCAGATTTCTATATTCATTACTCCTACCACTATAGCTACCTCTATGTCCTCTAGCATCTCTTCCTTTGTCTCTACCCTTGGTTGAGGAGTATTGTTTCTTTTTGTTCTTTTCTTATACCTTTAATGGTAATTGGAAGCACTTGTGGATAGTAGTAGGAGTCCAAAGACTAATTTCTTCTTGGATACTCCATCTAAAACCACTCAAGTATATTACAACTTAGACACTTTCCTCTTCTTGTACCTTAGAACTCAAATAGATTTTTTGAAACTCCTCGGTATAGGAAGTCGCATCCATTTATTTTTGTCTAAGATTGTACATTTGGATCTCATGATCATCTGGTAAGTAATTCTCCTTTATCTTTGTGACCATAGCATTCCAATTTGCAATGGGTTGCTTCCCTTCACTTTCCCCATCTTCTTTAAGGAACTTCCACCATGTTAGGGTTGGTTGCCTTAGTCTTGATTTGGCTACCTTCACTCTTTGTGCCTCTAATACACCTTCACATTCAAAGTGATTCTCCATCCCTTCAATCCACTCCATCACCAATTCTAAATCCATTTTGCTAGTGAACAGTGGTATCGGTTCTAAATCTTTGCCTCCCAATGCCTTGATGGCTTTTAGGAAGGGTTCTTCTTGGATAGATGGATCAGGTTCAGGAACACAGTCTTCATTAGCAATTACTTTTCCCTTGTCATCTTCTACTTCCATCTTTTTAGTAGTGTTTTCCACTAGCTCAGGCTTATCTTTCAAAGCTTCCATAGTATCTTCTAGGATTCTGTTAATTTCTTTTTGATCCACCACTTCTCTGGAAGATTCAACATTGGTCACCATTGTGTTATCACCAATGTATTCACTCCTTTATGACATACAACTTTACCCAAGCCTTTCAATGGCTCTAATACCAATTTAATAGGGAGATCTTCCTTCCACAGACCCTAGCTCCACTAGGAATTCACTAGGTCTTCTCTTGACCTATCTTAGGGTTCCTAACACCCTTCAATTAGAGGGATTCTTCTTAATCTCCTCTACTCCTCAAGATCTCACTCCCAAGGTCTTAAAATCACTCTAACTCCATAACTCTTCCAATGAATTCAACTATGGAATTCATCCAAAACTCCATATTCTTATTTCCATCTATTAGGCATGGGAGAGGTCTCTTTTAGTCTTTTTTTGTCTCAATTTGGGGTGCTTCACCTTGTGGTAACCTTCTACTAATACTATATCTCCAATTTTGGCCTAAAAAGGCTACTAGGCCTTGTAGATCTTCCAACCCCTAAATCAGTGTGTAACTTTGTAACTTCCCACATAAGAGGTTAAAAGAATTGTATTTCTAGAAACACTTTTTGGATTTGCAATGGATTCAATAACCCTTAAACCTCTAGCTCTTCCTTATAGCCTCTTCCTAGTTTCTAGCCTTATTTTTAGGCCCAATTAGGCCTCACTGGTTCACGGTGAGGGTTTTATCTCTCCACCCCTTGAAAATTTTTTCATGAGCTCTCCTTGATAGGATTGAGTCTCTAAACATTGTAGAACATGCTCTAGGTCCTGGATCAACATTTCCAATCCCCAATCTCTCTCCCAAACACTAGATCAACACAGGCTCTCTAATTGGGCTTGTCTCTGCTCACCTAGGGCATGTTCTTTACAATACTTATCCTACATTTCAATCCAAAAAAATAAATATTTACATTGTATTTAAACTATCCTAACATATTCCAAGTGGCAGTGAAGAACCAACCATGTAACCCTAGGTTAGAGCCATTCTAATCGCCTCTACTCTGAATAGTCCAATAAGATGGCCTGAGAGGAGGAATTTAATTTACAAGCTTGAATGAAAAATAAAGAACCAAAATAAATCTTAAATATGAAGAATAAAACATAAAGAATAATTTAAGAAAAGTTCTTTCTCTGGTTCAATCCATGAGATTGGTTGACCAAGCTTTCTATTCAATCATGCACGGGCACAATCTGCTAGTTACATAAAACTCAAAATAGTAATCATAAAAATTAAAATTCCAACATTTGGTCTTGATGAAAGAAAGCCATAAATAGGCTTAGATCCTCAATCTTGGTTGGTATGAGCCCTATAACTAACTCCTAGGCTCGGATAGGCTTTGGACCAAATGTTGTCATGACAACTTTCAAAGTTGTCATGACAACTTTTATATTTTCTTGACAACTTTGTCAAAGTTGAGCCTAGAGGTCTCAATAAACTCTCTCAACTATTCTAACCCTTCTAGGAACCTTTTCCAAATTAATGAAAATAATTTAGTTCCATTTCACAGTCAAAATACACCTTTGATAGATTTACAACTCCCAATGGCATACAAGCCATATGCTTGGGTCTTCACCAAGACTTATCAAGAGAAACATTGGGACTAAGACCAACTACTTAAGGACCTTAGTGGGACTTCAAAATAAACATACTAACTAAGACAAAAAACAAAAAAAGTCCATCAAGACAGTGACTTGGCCAATAATCACTACAAGCCAAAAACTTAGGTGTCTAGGAGCTAGCCTAGGTGCTCCTGCACCACAGGCATAACATGTTCTTTTTACTGGCTTGTGTTCACCTTTAGATGGTTTTGATTTAGCTTCAATCTGATTTTTAGTCTTCTTGGCTTTTTCAGATTCTTCAAGTTCTTTCATTCTTTCTTGCATTGCATCAATCTAAAATTGAGCTTCATTGTATCCAATACGAGTGGTATCTCCTTTTAACTTTTGCGCATAGATTTGAGAGTCTAATAGATCAACACTTGTGTGTAATTTTTCAATATGGCTATTTGATTCTGTCAACTCAGATTCCATCTTTTTCTTGATGTTTTCTAATTCTAAGATTTTTAGATTTTCTTGAATAAGTTCTTCATCCAGTTGTTTATTTTCTTTGACCTACTCTTCATAGGCTTCTTGATTATTAATTAACTTTTCATCCAATTATTCAATCTAATCCTTTAGAGACATTTTTTCTTCATTCATATTTTTGACCATTTTTCCCAAATCATTTGTTGAACAATCTTTCAAATCTTTTCTCAGTTTCTTGATGAATACTTGAGAACCACTGAACTTCAATTTCAATTTTTCAATTTTTTTTTTAGCTTTGTCAAGACCTTCTAGAGATGCTTCAAGATTTTTCTTCAGATATTTCATTTCAGTTGTATTCATGATCTCTTCAAGTGGTTAAACTTCTCTCAGAGGACCAAAGCTATGATACCAATTGTTAGGAATGGGAACACTGAGAGGGGGGGTGAATCAGTGTTCTATAATGTTAATATTTTTCTACTTCTTGAAACTTAGCCCAATTACTTAATTATTGAATTGAATATTAAAGAAAATAAAGTAAACAACCATAACACATAACAACAAATATGATTATAGGGAAACCTTGGCCAAAGGAAAAACTCAGGTGGGAATTAATACCTGTAATGATTGTACTTTGTATTATGAACCTATTAATGTTCCTTTTCCCTATTAGGAGCAGTCTTTACAATGCTTAGTACAATGAACTAGTTAAAGGTCAGACCATGTTAGGAGTCTTGAAGTAACAAACCCTATTAGGGGTGTAAGGCTCACTTCTAGAGCTCACTACTCAATAGAGAAGGCTACAACCTCCTAGATATCAGATACACACAATATCTACAAGGGTGAACTATTGTTATGACACTACTATCTAATTAGTTCCTTTTGTGCGCTAATGCATTAACCTCTTGGAAATATCTATATCATTCTTACTTCTCTAACACATACTTCACATACTTCTTCTCTTCTATTACATCTTATATCCACTCTACACACTCAAATACAAAAGTACATGTCTTTTATATAGGTGCAACCAAACTTATTTACTAAGTTGGCCTATAACCTATTACATACAATGCTTCCAAATGAATTGGCTCAAGCATGTTTAAATACATTTCTATTAACATGTTTACAACACATTTAAAATAGGCACATAGCCTTTACAAAACAAATTAATAAACACTAATCAAATTCTTTCCTATTGACTGCATGCTCTATTCTGTTCTACCACTTACTGTCTATGTCACTTCAACTTGCTGTAACTTCTTCATATTGTCACATCTGACCATGCATTCTTAGACTTGGCATTATAACATACTTAAAATCTTATCTTAAAGGGTACATATCAAAACTTGATCATACACATGTGTGTTGATGCTGTATTCATCAGGTGCTTCACTGGCTACTCTATCTTCCATACTTAGCCAAATTTTGATCCTCTAAGTTATTGCACTGAGCTCAAAACTTCATATGAATTTTTTTCCATAATTACAACACTAAACTTAATCATATACACTAGTATATTCAACTTGCCAACACTTTCCTCTTTCTATCCAACTACATATGTTCCCACCATAAGGATACATGATTTTTCAACTTTGTGCTTGCTATTTTAACCTTCTTTTCCTCAGGTACATTTTCATATTTAAATTACTTTTCCATCTTGGTAATCTAGTCCATCAATTCAATGGAAGAAAGATTTCCACTATACTTAGGAGGATTAAAGTGTGGTGTAGAATTAAGATTTGTCAAAGCCTTCAACAATCTTTCCTCACCTTAATCCATAACAGGTGCAGGTTCTACATCAACTTGTTCTTCCTCAATTTCATCATCACTAACATCTTCAAGATGTCTTCCTCTTCTCTGGGTTGTTTCAACAACTTCTAATCTAGTAATAAGTTGTCTCAACATGTCTGCCAATCCTAGATCAGCATCTCACCTCCCAAAAACTATCTTGAAGCCCTATGTAATTGTAGGTTAGATCATAATCTTATACCCCACAACAAATCAACTAGGGTTTGACAAGAAGGAACCCTCAAACCTAGATTCTCAAACCTAGATCCAAATCTCACCTCACTCTGATACCACCTAACACAAGGGAGGATATAGAGAGGGGCCAAAGACACACCCTAACCAGATCCACCTTGCAGAGATCACACATGAAAGAAACAAACACACAAGTCAGAGAGAGAATGCAGATATCCTTCATATATTTATTTCAATAGATTCATACATGCCAAGCTATAAGGCCTTCCTATTTTAGGCCAAATATTACAACCAAGTACAAATATTACAATCCTCTATCTCCTAGGTTCTATCTATGATCTTCTAATTGATGTCCTAATTCTACCCCAAAAACTACAACCAAAGATTACATTATATACAAGAGGCTACCAAACAAGTTGGCCTTTAGATCCACTACCAATAGAAGGAATGACCATATCTAGGTCCACATGCTTTATAATGATAGATACCAACATTAAATCTATGACCATAATTAATTATAAGAGTCAACCTCAATAGGAAACTAAAATAAACAACTCATTAAGAAAGGATAATCGAGTGCTAGAAAAGCATCACCGAGCACTAGGGAAATTCACTAAGCACCAGAGAGATAACCAACCAACCTTGGTAAACAAAGAAAACCAAGAAACTACTAACCAACTCAGTCAAAGAAGAAATCAATCAAGATAGGAAAAACACAAACATATTTTTGGTGATACGGGATTTCCAAGGAATCGAGATGCTCTTGCATTAATCACATACATGCTAGTTGCATCTAACACTTGGTTGACTCTCTCAATCTAACCATCTATCTCTGGGTGATAAGCTATGCTGAAGTTAAGCCTGGTGCCCAAAGCAGTCTGAATCTCTCTCCAAAAAGATGATGTAAAGAGAGAATCACTATCAGATATAATCATACAAAGAATACCATGAAGTCTGACAATATCTCTCAAGAAAACATGTGCCACTATAGGTGTTGTGAAGGTAGTACAAATAGGTGAGAAGTGGGATACCTTGGTCAACCAATCCACTATTACTATAATAGCCTCATGGTGATGAGATGACATAGGAAGACCAACAATAAATTCCATGGATATAATGTCCCAGTTCCACTCAGGTATCTCATGAGGTAGAAGAAGCCCACCTAGATGGTGGTACTCTATCTTGACTCTCTAACACTCCAAGCATCTAGCCAAAATCTCTACAATGTGCATCCTCAAACCTAACCAGTGATAGAGCTATCTCAAATTTGCATGTAACTTCTTGAGTCTAGGGTGTGCTTCATATGGTGCTCTATGAGCCTCAAGAATAATGATGTCATGCAACCCACCAGAAGAAGGTACATAAATACATCCTCTATGGAAAAGAATACCATCAAAATCTATGGTATAATCTGAGAAATTCCCTTCAAGGGGACTCTAATCTTGAACCAACTAACAAACCTCAGAATAGAAGCCATCCTCATGAAAGTGTTGCAGTATGCGCCCTCTCAAATTTTTGCTAGTAGTCATAGCTGAAAGTTTATGATGTCTCTTGGTCAAGGCATCTGCTACCACATTCTCCTAACCCTTGATTTAATGAAATCAAAGTCATACTCACAAAGGAACTCCATCCACCTCCTCTACCTAGCATTAAGGTTCAGCTATGTGAATATGTACTACAAACTCTAATGATCTGAGTGAAGCTCAAACCTATGACCCAATAGGAAATGTTGCCACCTCACCAAATCATGCACCAGTATTGCTAGCTCTAGGTCATGGGTAGGGTAGTTAATCTTGTGAGTCTTGAGTTTCCTAGACTCATAGGCAATAGCTTGACTACCATACATAATCACTACTCCAATCCCATATAATGATGAATTTATACATACTATGAAGTCTATTGATGGATCTGGTACTACAAGGATAGGTTCACTAGTAAGTTCTCTCTTGAGCTCCTAAAAATATATCTCACACCTCTCTTTCCACTCAAAATTCTTCCCCTTTCTCTAAAGGGAAATGATAGGATGGGCTACTCTAGAGAATCCCTCAAAAAAATCTCTATAATAGTCTACAAGAACCATGAAACTCTTAACCTTGGTCACACTAGTAGATGATGGCCAATCCATAATCACTCTAATCTTAGATGTGTCAATTGAGACCCCATCTCCTTATATCACATAGCTAAGGTAATGAACCTCTTATATGAAGAAGGAACACTTTTACAAAGTATCAAATAATTGATTATCCCTCAAGAACTACAAGACCAATCTCAAATCCTCCTCATTCTTGTTCTCATCTCGCGAGTAGATTAAAATATCATCCAAGAGCACCACCACAAATCTATCTAATAATGATCAGAATACTCCATTTATGAGACTCATGAATATAGCTAGAGCATTCATGAGTTTGAAAGGAACCATGGTGAACTCATAATGGCCATAGCATGTACAAAATGTAGTCTTGTAGATGTCACTCTCTACAATCCTCAACTGGTGATACACGACTTCAAATTTATCTTCAAGAACACATGAGCACCCTAAAGCTAATCAAAAAAATAATCTATCCTAGGAAGTGGATATTGACTCTTGATGGTCACCTTATTTAGCTATTGATAGTCCATACACAACCTAAGAGATCCATCCTTCCTCTTATCGAAGATGATGGGTGTAACCCATGGTGATACACTAGGATGAATGTAACCTTTCTCCAAGAACTCCTCCAACTAAATCTTGAGCTCACTGAGCTTGTGGGTATTCATCCTATAGGGTGCTTGAGATACAGGCTCTACTCCTTGCACAAGATCAATGTGAAAATCCACTTCTCTATGTGGGGGCATACCAGGTAGCTCTAAAGGAAAAACATCTACAAACTCCTACAAGATAGGATGGTCATCAAGGGAAGTCTCCTTCTTGACCTCCTCCTCTCTGTCACTGATGGTGATGGAAAACAACTAACAACCCTTTCACATGCACCACTTAAGATGCATAGAAAAAATCATACAAAGAGATATAGGTCTTTGAACTCCTAAGATAATTGGGGATACACCATCATCATCCACACACTTGACTTTCTTCTATCTACAATCCATCTTGGCACAGTGGGTATAAGGCCAATCCATGCCAATAATAACATCATAGGATCCTAGTGGTGTGATATGAAGGTCAAATGAGGTGGTCATGTCCCCAATCTGCAACTGACATCCCCTCACCAAGGAACTAACTGACACCCTAGTTCCTAAGGCTAACTCAACATCCCACCTAACATTCTTCCTAGCTGCCACTAGCCCACAACGTTCCACTATAAATGGTGTAATAAAAGAGTCAGTAGCTCCTGAATAAAAAAGAATAGAAATGCTACTACCTCCAACCCTACCTATGACCTCAATAACTATGACCTGATGCTCAACCTAGTAGTTATCAACCATTGTAAATACTTGGTGGGATCTTCCCATGTCACCTATGGTAGGCTCTAAAGCTATCACCCTCTGACTCCTGATTGGACAACCCATAGGATAGTCTCTAGTAATGTACCCCATAGCACCACATGCATAGCATGGACCTCTAGCCTAGATTTGAATCTCCTGAGGTCTAGATTGCTATTGTCCACCTATCATACTAGATCCACTATAGCTACCTCTAGATTACTATGTCTAACATCTTTGATCATGTCTATGGTGCAGAACTACAATTTTGTGACCTATCCCATCCATTATAAGACCTATTATGCATCTCCTTAGTAATCATGGCCCTCTCTATGGTATAGCATAAATCTCCTAGAGGTACCATCTACACCCTATCATCTATAGCATAGTTCAACCCCCTAATCAAGTGGTTGACCTAAAGTTTCTTGTCCTTCATATATTCCACATAGGGAAGGAGCTCAAGCAACTTACTCTCATACTATGCCATAAATAGACCTCTCATGTAAAGGTCATGCAATTTATTGATATGACACTTCCTGAAGTTCTCTGACACATACCCAAACCTGACTCTCTTTAGGAAGGTCTCCCATGTGAGGGTTTCTATGACTAAGTATGTGGCTCTTATACTCCTCCTACCTCCACCAACTAGAGGTGGTCCCTCTTAGCATGTGTACTACAAATCATGACATAAGATTGTACTCATAAGGATGCAACCTAAAGAAATGCTTGAGGCTTAAAAGAAAAGCCTCAGCCTTTGTCCCACCCATGGATCCTGAAAAGGGTGGTGGCTATAGTCATATGAGGTCTCTGATCTGGTCCCTTGTTTCACAGGGGCTCTTGGCACTATCACTAAAGGTGGCTCTGGCATGTGAACTGACTCATCCTCATGATCTACCTGATCATCAACCTATCTAGGAGGAGGACTCCTACTCCTCTCTTGGGCCTCAGCCTCCTAACCTCCTAAAGGAAATCTATCCATAATCATGTTGGCTAGATTCTAAAGTGCATTAAGGATGTCCTAGTTGGGATTAAGTGGCAGCATAGGAGGGGGCCCCTTCTCACTACCTACTCCCTTAGCTACTTTCTCTATGCCTTCAACTACCACACAACCACCTATAGCTCTTCATCCATGTTGGAGAGCACATCACATGACTAGAGGCTATTAGAATAACTAAGAGGGGGGTGAATTAGTTATCCAATGTCCCAAAACAAAATGTATAATCCAAAACAAATTCTTCAACTTCTTCTACTCAGTAAACATAAAATACTTTCATTGTCTATGTTTTTACTGATTGTTAGTCTAAAACTTAGAGTAGTTACTGATCAAATCTAACATGTAATATGCAAAGTATGATAACAAACAAATATCACAATCAACACATAACACAAGAGATTTATCATGGAAACACTGTGAAGGGAAAAACCACTTGGGACTGACAATCCAAACATGTTCACTCTTCTAAAGTGAGGTCGGTGAAGACTCAACCCTATTAAATGTTTACAAACACACTATTAGGTGTGACCTTGTTAGAGGATTTTAGACTAGAAGTTATCATCCAACTAGCAGTCACTCTAGGTTTGACAAGATAAAAATGTTCACTATATGAATGAAACATAAAAGAATTTCTTAGTCCACTCGGTTAAGAGATTTGATTGTGTACAATGGTTAAATATGTAACAGTAAATGATCTTCCTTGATACAACTTCAATTGTAGTTTACAGATCAATATTCAGCTCATACAAATCTTTCTGATCAATATATCACTTCAGATTCAATACTATATCAACTTACTATCTGTCGATAATTACTCTTTGTAGCATGGTAATTGTTCTATAGTTTGGTTCTCACTAACTAGTATGATCAGAATGCATGAAAACTTGTTCACACGATAATTTTGTAGTATCTTCTTCCTCCGGCATAGTTTCAACAATGAAACTAATGTCTCTTATATAGATGAGTAAATCATTTTATTTTTGTCCATTAGATATTGTCGCTTAATCTCATTCATTGATTTTTCTTCTTTAACCTTCTTCGGCTAAAGTTTCAGTAACATGTTTCAATCTGCTCCATTAGATCTTCCTTGAATTATGTTAGCTATCAATCTTCATAACAAACCTTATATGTTACTTCGATTTCATATACTTTTCAGCTCATCAATTTATTAGCTAAGCTAATCATTTAATCCCTTTTTGTTCTACTCCATTGACAAAGAAATGTGTCCATGAACACAAGCTTGGTTAACACTATGCTCGGTATACACTACACTCCGTTGGTGTATACTAGAATGCTTCATTTACCGACAACACTACTTTGTGTCTTTCAGCTCTATTCTTCATCATAGATGAATGCAACATAATAAAGTCAATATCATCAAGTCATAGACTCATCAACAAGTTACTTAGTGTATTCCTTATCATCATCTGACATATACATATTCCTCATGTAGATATTTATGTTCTTCATCTCTTTCACCTTTGTTCAGATGTATCGGTATAGTAACTTACAAGATAAGTATTGTCAAGCTAGTTGACATCAATGACAACATAATATTGATTTAATCATCTTACATATCTAATCAAAAACTCCTCAGTGATCTTTAATTATAGATTCTTCATTCAAGTTCTAAATCAGTTATAGTTTATCAATCTCTCCCTTTGGCATTTATGGTAACTCAAGTAATATGAAGTGTACCATACACATACCAAACATTTATTCTACAACTCTATAAACAAATTATTTGCAAGCTCTCCCTAGCTTAATATGTTTAATCACTACATTACTAAATAGTATTATAAAATACAACTTTGTCATTCTATAGATATGATATTTTTAGCTCTCAGGTTCCTGCTTCTATTCTCTATAACTGATCTTCAATGTTCTATTTCTTTTAGATTATCTCTCCCTCAGATAGTTCTCATCGGTGCATGTTTAAATTTTCTTTCATATTATTTATCTCTCCCTTTGACAACAATGCCAAAGAAACAAATAAATAATCAGCTCTGTAGTAGCTTAAGTAACTCTATGTTGTCCATACAGTCTCTATATCTCTATTATACTGATATCTCAATCTATTTTAGTTCTTCAAACTTAATCACAACCTTGAACATTATCCAAAGTGTGAACTATGCTGCATCAACATGTGTGATCTTCTAATAAGTTTAAGCTGATTCAACATCTAGATCACATTAGTGACCAGTAGACAGGGGATGGACCCCAAGTCTAGTCCTTAAATATTCAAATGTGTCCTTTGGTAGAGGTTTTGTAAAGATATATGCAAGTTGTTCTTTAGATGTAACAAATTCTAACTTCACTTGCTTTTCTTGCACTTGTTCTCTTAAGTAGTGATACTTAATTGATATATGCTTTGTCTTAGAGTGCATCACTTGATTCTTTGAAATATTTATAGGACTTGTGTTGTCACAGTATATAAGTAGTGGGTCAGTGATTATCTCATTCATTCCTTCTAACACTTACTTGATATATGCAATGTTTGAACAATTAGTAGCAGCAGCAACATATTCTATTTCAGCTATAGATTGAGAAATACAAGCCTACTTTTTACTTGTCTAGGTTACAAGTCTTTCACCAAACAAGAATTCTCCTTTAGTTGTGCTTTTTCTGTCATCCACATTTCCAGCCCAATCAGCATTGGTATAGACCTTCAGTTCAAACTTACCTTCCTTAGGATACCATAATCCATAATCCTCTATCTTTTTTAGGTATCTTAGGATTCTTTTAGTATCAATCATGTGTGATTCTCTAGGGTTAGAAAAAAAGCTAGCAATAGTTCCCACAGCATGTGCTATATCTAGTCTACTATGAACTACATACATTAGCTTACCAATTATGGATCGATAAAGTGTCTATTTTACCTCTGTAGTTTCATCTTCCTTTGTTAGTTTACATCCAATAGCCATTGATGTTCCCATAGGTTTAGCATCTTCCATGCCAAATTTCTTCAAGACTTCCTTTATGTACTTAGACTGTGTGATGCATATCCTATCACTCTGTTGAATCACTTGTATTCCAAAAAAGAACTTAATCTCTTTGAACATAGACATTTCAAACTCATTCCTCATGTCATTAGCAAAAGATTTACATACATGATCTTTACCTCCAAAAATAATATCATCAACAAAAATTTCAGTAATAAGAATAGTGTCATCAGTATCACCTTTCATGTACAAATTGTTTTTTTCACTATTTCTAACAAATCCAATACTTAACAAGTATATAACCTTTCATACCAGGCTCTCAGTGCTTGCTTCAAACCATATAAAGCTTTGTGTAATCTACATACCATGTCTTTGTTGTCAAGATCAACAAATCCTTCAAGTTTTTCTATGTAGACTTCTTCTTCAAGTATGCCATTCATAAATGTTGACTTCACATCCATTTGATAAACCTTAAATTTCTTGTGTACAACATATGCAAGTAGCATTCTAACTCCTTCCAATCTAGCAATAGGGTTAAATATCTCACCATAGTCAATTCCTTCTTCATGTGCCTATCCCTTGAATACCAATTGAGCTTTATTTCTTTTCACTTCACCATTTTCATTCAGTTTGTTCTTGAATATCCACTTATTATCGATAACATTCTTATCTTTAGGTCAGGGTACTAAGGACCAGGTTTTTTTCTTCTCTATTTTTTCTATTTCCTCTTTCATTGCATTAACCCATTCTTCATTCTCTAATGCAACTTTTACATTTTTTGGTTCAAATTCACAAACTAGACATGTACCTTGTCTTGCTTTGCTTCTTGTTTGCATGCCAGCTTGTTTGTCTCAAATAATTTGTGTCTCAGGATGATGTCTTTTGAAAAAACTAGCTAGTACTTAGTTTCTTCTTTCTTGTTCATCCTTTTTAGGTTCATGTGCTTGCTTGGTATCACCATCTTGTTCTTTGGTTTCCCTTTCCTGTTCCTCGGGGTTATTTTCCTCCCGACCGATTATCATAGGTTGCAACTTTGGTAGATAGTTAGGATTTTCAATGTAAGTGAATCTACCATAGTCTTCTAGCTCCTTTCTACTTTCCTCTATGTTCTTGTCATCAAACTCATCAACACAGACATTAGTACTTTCAATTGTCTTATTTGTAACCTTATTCAGACATTTATATGCTTTACTCTTAGTAGACTATTCTAAGAATATTCCTTCATCACCTTTAGAATCAAATTTCCCATTTCTCTCATCTTTCAAAATAAAACATTTGCTTCCAAAAATCCTGAAATAACTTATAGTAGGTTTGTGTCCAAACCATAGCTCATAGGGTGTTCGGTTGGTGTCCTTCTTCAGTTGTACTCAATTAAGCACATATACAGCTATACTGATAGCTTCCCTCTAGTATGTCTAAGAAATATTCTTTTGTAGCATTAGTGTTCTTGCACAGTCAATGATTGACATGTTCCTTCTTTTAGCAATCCCATTTTGCTGAGGTGTTCTCAGTGTAGAGACCTGTCTTTTGATACCATGCTCATTATAGAAATTAGTAAATTCATCATAAATAAATTCACCTCCTCTATCAAATCTTAAGCATTTTAATTCTTTTCCAATCTCTTTTTCTACCTTTTCTTTATACCACTTAAACATCTTAAATACTTCATATTTTTCTTTAAAGAACATAACTGTCATCAGTCTAGTATAGTCATCAACAAAAAGAATAAAGTATCTATCACCATAATAACTTTGAGTTCTCATAGGACCACATAGATCGGTATGAACCAACTCAAGTATCTTCTTTGTTGAGTAGTCTTTTCTTTTAAAACTAGACTTAGTCATCTTACCTTTCTAACATTCATGACACATAGCATGATTAGGTTTTGACAAGTTAGGCAACCCTCTAACTCTTTTCTTCTTACTAATCTTGATCATGTTATCAAAGTTCACATGGCATAACCTTTTATGCTACAAACATGCATCTTCATCCTTCATTAATAAACAAGAAGAGTTATCAATATCAAGATAAAATAGATTACCTCTGGATTGTGTACCAGTTCCGACAAGTCTTCCTCCATCATCATAAATTTTTACTATTTTGTACTCAAAAGAAAGTTGGTGGCCCAAATTATTCAGCTGAGCCACACTTAACAAGTTATAGTTCAATCCATCTACCCAGTATGCATTTTCACATTTTATTCTATCATTAATCATCAATGAACCTTTACCTCTTACCATATAGGGTGCATCATTTCCCATCCTTACAGATCCTCCATCATATTCATCAAGTAGATCAAACTTCTCTACATCACCAATCATATGATGTGTGCAACCACTGTCTATGATCCATGTATCATTTTTGCTTACTTTAGAGATCAGTGATGTTTCTTCATGTTTCTCTTCTTCCTCTAAATCATGTTTCATAGTAAAAATTACTACTTCTACATCATCATCAGTATCAAATTCAGATTCAATATCTTTGGCTATGTAACATACCTTTTCCCCTTTTTCATAGCTATTTCAGTTGTCTCTGTTGTTGTGTTGATAGCCTCTGTTGACTCTTCTCCCATAGCTTCCTTCAGATTGGTCTTTTGATCTATCATCATCTTTCTTATTTGGACATCTAGCAACAATGTGGTCAAATTATTTATAGTTAAAGCATGCCAAAGGTAGCTTACCTCTATACTTTCCTTTAACTTTAAGTAACCTTTTGGCCATAATAGCTTCAAGCTCATCAAGTTCATCATCGATATTACTATCACTATCATTATTCTTACAATTCCTTCTACTAGACTTACCAATCTTCATAGAAGACATGAAAGTGGATTCAATAGAAGGTACAACACTATTGTCAAAATTATTCAATTTAAAGGTTGTAAGCTTACCAATCAATGTGTCAAGAGTAAGGTTGGATGATGCTCTTATTTCATGAATTGCAGAGATACTGATTGCATAAACTGGCAGAAAAGTTTTGAGAATATTGCTTATCACTCTTTCATCATTAATAACTCCATCTAATGCTCTAATAGTATGTACTAATTCTTTTAGTCTATTTGAGTATTGAACAATGTTCTCTCCTTTCATCTTCATATCATCAAATCGACCTCTTAGGCTTTCTACTCTAGCTCTCTTAACATTCAAATCTCCATTGTATATTAGAATCAATTTATCCCACATGGTTGTGCTAGTAGTGCATCCCTTAATGTCTCCAAATTTAGCATCGGTACAGGTAGCAACAAGTTTCATCATATTAATATTGTGTTCATGCCTATCTTTCAGTTGATTAAGGGTTAAGGGACTAGTGGTTGGTTGTATATAGCCATTCTCCATCAGTTCTAGTGCAGAATTCCCAATTCCAGATATGTCCAACTTCATCCAGCTTTGCCATACTATGAAGTTCTCTTTGTTTAGTCTTGGCAGTTCCCTCTTATACATCTTGAGATATTTATGTTGGAGTCCTTAAAACTTTGTTCTAAGCAACCACTACTCTAATACCAATTGTTAGAATAACTGAGAGGGGGGTGAATCAGTTATCTAGTGTCCCAAAACAAAATGTATAATCCAAAACAAATTCTTCAACTTTTGCGACTCGGTAAACATAAAATAATTTCACTATCTATTTTTTTACCGATTTTCAGTCTAAAACTTATAGTAGTTACTGATCAAATCTAACATGTAATATGCAAAGTATGATAACAAACAAATATCACAATCAAAACATGATGCAAGAGATTTATCATGGAAACCTTATGAAGGGAAAACCACCTGGGACCAGAAACCCAAATATGTTCACTCTTTTGAAGTGAGGTTGGTGAAGGCCCAACCCCATTAAAGGTTTACAAACACACTGTTAGGTGTGACCTTGTTAGAGGATTTTAGACCAGATGTTATTGTCCAACCAGAAGTCACTCTGGGGTTGACAGGATAACAATGTTCACTCTATGAATGAAACACAAAAGACTTTCTTAGTCCACTTGGTTAAGAGATTTGACTATGTGCAATGGTTAAATATGTAATAGTAAATGATCTACCTTGATACAACTTCAATTGCAGTTTAAAGATCAATATTCAGCTCATACAAATCTTTCTGATCAATATATCACTTCAAATTCAATACTATATCAACAAACTATGCATCAATAATTACTCTTTGTAGCTCAGTAATTGGTCTGTAGTTCGGTTCTCACTAACCAATATGATCAAAATGCATGAAAAATTGTTCACACAATAATTCAGTAGTATCTTCTTCCTCCGGCATCGATTCAACAATGAAACTAATGTCTCTTATATAGATGAGTAAATCATTTTTCTTTTTGTCCATCAGATTTTGGTGCTTAATCTCATTCATTGATTTTTTCACTTTAGCCTTCTTTGGCTGATGTGTTAGTAACACATTTCAATTTGCTCCATTAGATCTTCCTTGAATTATGTTAGCCATTGATCTTCATAACAAACCTTATCTGTTACCTCGATTTCATATACTTTCCATCTCATCAATTTATCAGCTAAGCTAATAATTTAATTCCTTTCTATTCTGCTTTGTTAACAAATAAATGGATCAGTGAACACAAGCTTGGTTAACACCGCACTCAATATACACTACACTTTGTCGGTGTATACTGGAATGCTTCATTTACCGACAACACTGCTTTGTTTCTTTTAGCTCTATTCTTGACCATAGATGAATGTAACATAATAAAGTCAATATCATCAAGTCATAGACTCATCAACAAGTTACTCAATGCATTCCTTATCATCATCTAACATATACATCTTCCCATGTAGATATTTTTATTCTTTATCTCTTTCACCTTTCTTCAGATGTATCGGTATAGTAACTTACAAGATAAGTATTGTCAAGCTAGTTGACATCAATGACAACATAATACTGATTTAATCATCTTACATATCTAATAAAAGACTCCTAAGTGATCTTTAATCATAGATTCTTCATTCAAGTTCTAAAACAGTTGTAGTTTATTAGAGGCATCCTACACTAAGGTAGAAAACAAATAGTGAGTTGAAAAACATAATGGGTTTAGGTTCCTAGAGTTAAAACTGCACTCTAATACCAAAAAAAGATTATTACATTGGATACAACTTTTATCAATAGATTTTCCTTTAATAAATCAATACAAATTATTAATTTCTTCATCCAAGATTACACAACTTTGACATGCTCATAACAACTTGAAACTTGCAAATTTTTCCACTCTCTACACCCATTAACCTACAATAGAAGACATTTGAAAATTGACAATGGAGGCTCACCTCCCAGCCAAGGCCATTACATGGCCACCCCCAAGCTAGCGGAAACAAGGTAGGATGGGTGACATCCATTACAACACACACACATTAACTCAAACAATCAACAACACAATTACTCCCAATCCCAAGGTTTGCACAAAGGATCACATAGAATCCAAAAATGGGTGAAGGTGGAAATTAATCCCATTGGAGATACCATACTTAATCAAGCACATATTTTTCCTTTTATCATTAGAATGCCTTCACAAGTCTCAACATCATAACCAGCTTCCTCACCATATTAAATATAATTCACTTCCCTTATGGCCCCCAAAGTGAAACACAAAAGTAGGCTTCATGGATGCCCATACATCCATGAATATATCCCCTTCCTTCAAGAGGAAGGACACTACACATATGGTAAAATTACCAACCCTTTTACCCTCAAGACTCTCAAACCCTCCCAAGGGTGAGTGTATTTTTGCACTCCCAAACACTCATAAGAAAAACATAAATTAAAAAAAAAAAAAACTTCATGAAAACAAGTTGAAAGCACAACACAACATACTTACAACATAAATCAACAAAACTAAACATTTACATAAAAAAAGCCTTCCAATCATAGATGCACCTACCTTCCTTCAAGCAATATGGAAAGATGAATTTGATGGAGAGCTCAATTTCCCTTCCTAGCTTTCCTTCTATCAATTCCAAGCCTTTCTCCTATTCCCTCTATAAGCTTCTAGTCACTACCAAGATGAATTCTCCAACCAAAAAGCATGAAGTGCCCTTCTTCTATTTCCTCACATTTTGTTAATAGAAAACATTCCCTACATCTCTACCCCCATCCCTAATTAAAGTAGATTTCTTGGTTCTAGTTTTCTTACCACTTGTCCCCAACTAAGGAATGATTGGAAAACCAAGAAATGGGTAGAAGGACAATCTTGAAACCATACCCCCATTTTCATCACTCTCAAAGAAGGTGTTAGCACCTACAAAATTTTCATGGCTGCATACCCTTTTTCTTGGCCTCTGCATCCTTTTTCCTTGTCTCTGGTTTGAAAACCCTAGGTGAAATTTTAAATTTCTAGCCGTTACATGAAAAAACCTAGTGTGCCCTAGCCTTGTTCTAATTTTGTGTTACTTTTTCAGGCCACTAAAGTCCTAAATAGCACATGTGCTAATTATTGACCATTTTTTTGCATGATCGCATGAGCATTTTTCATGTTATGCGATCTTGCGACTAAGGTTTTATTTTCAGGCCCCTTTAATATTTCCTAAGTCTAAGTGCCCAGCTAGATGATTTTTCCTAAGTCCTGCGCCTTGATTTTCCTAATGTTTTGGCTTTAGTATCTCCAGGGCCTGGTCTCTTGACACCATCTTGATCTGATGGTTTTTGTGAAAGTGGATTGAGTGTGTTAGAGGCATGCAATTTCACGACGGCCATTGATTCTCATTTATGACAGGGTGCTTCAGATAGGTGAGTCCACTACCACATAAGCACAAATGGTATTTCTCTATTGGCTGAATAAATCAATGAAGTGGTAGGGTTGTCAGAATGACCTGTGAATGAAGAAAAAATTGTGTTCACTTGCTATATTTTGTGACATGGTGGTCTATCATTCATCAAAGTATCCTATGCAACACGATAGGGTCATGATCTATGATATCGGCTAAGATTCCAGATCGATGGTTGGCTCGTATTCTCATAGAATCTTTTAAGCCTTTTAGATCTTGTGCCATCTGTCCATTTTGCTAGGTGTTTAGGTCAGAGTAAATGGTGGGTCCAAAATGACATGTAGGTATAGTTGGTAATCTGTGATTGGTCTATGATATAATATGCTGGCAGTTGTCAGTGGGACCTAGTTTCTAGCTTGTCAGAGGGTCCTGACATCTATAGAGAATCAATGATGGGCGTAAGTTCTTAAAGAATGTGTCAGAAGCATGAGATCTTTAGACAATAGTCAATTTCATATTTTTCTAAGGTGAAAAATTATAGCGGGTCCACTACTATGTGTACTTGATTTGGCAACCCCTCATTGGTCGATGAAGGTTGACATGGAGCTTGTCAGTGGGACCTGAGTTAGAAAGATTGATCGACAGTCAGCGCATGATCTTATGGAATATTCTTGCTCCATGAGATCATATGCCAGCCATCCATTTTGATGTCGAAGGATCAGTGGGTCCTATGTCAAAAGTGATTGGGTGGTAAGTAGTGAATGGTATAGTGACAAGTGGCATAAAGTGGGCCCAGGCAGGGGTCTAAGGTCTAGCAGTCTAGATAAATCAGGTTAGCGGCTCTGACAAATTTTCAAAGGCTTCACTCATTCATGCAATAAGATGGTGGTGCTCCAAATTGATTGGCAATTTAGGGAATAGGCATTCGCGTAGTCACTAAATAAACTGGTAGAGAGATAAGGTATTCCACGAATTGGAAAAGGTCTTCAGTCACTAGTTCGCTAAGTATGACTAGGGTTGGTTTTTCTTGTTTGTTCATTGAATCGCAGGATTAAGCTTGGGTTAGGAATTTCATTTCATGAATAAGAAAAAACCTTGTCATGTAGTCACTAAAAGTTAACCTAGGGTGTCTGAGGAGTTAAGTCATGAAGCCCGTGAAAATAATAGGATCCAACAGTCATGATATAAAGTTGATCCAGATTTAAATGTGGACCGCTGATATACTATTGGTGCCATGGAAATGACTATTGCTACCAGGATTTTAATTTTTAAAGGGTTTTAGTGACAGGAAGGACCAAAATTGAATGTTTTAGTGACCATATTTGATTAGTTTGGTGGAGCTGACTATTGCAGTGTGGTCCAGTGAGTCTAATGATTATTTGTAGAGAGTTTTGTACCATGAGAGGATGGGTTTACTTGCTCGAGGCATGTTGTAGGTGTCTGATCAGATGGATTTACATAGAATTTCATGATCTTTAGTATACTTTCAGAAGAATTACCATAAATGAAGGTTGATTTTTAGGTCTGATCGCTCAGGGTTGCTTGTTTTTCCCTCCAATGTATTGAATTCTGATCTTTTGAATTGTTTTGGTGGGTGGAGATCCTAACCCTTACCCTGATTATCCATAGCTTGTTGCATCCTAACTTGTTTAGGATTCCAAGGTAACTAGGGTTATATGATGTTGAATTTTTTATTTTGAGGGTGTTCTAGTTTCAAAGTTCAAAATCAGTCCCAAGTTTCTGGTCCCAAGGGTTTGTAACAGTTTTTGATTTAGTGTTTGTTGATGAAAGAAGAAAGTTGCAGGTCTAAGCTATAGTTTGCAAGTAGGGTGTCTTGTGATTCATTGTATACACAGAAGGAATTCATCATACTTAATATAAATATCTTATTCTTATCTCTCCTTTGTAGTCAAGTAAGCTTTGAGTTTTCTAGCTCATTACATATTATTTTTATGTATGTATCTTCATTCTTGAGTTCTGATCTAGGATTGGATTAAACAATGCTCTAAATGGGATATGAGTTTTCCCTTGTCTATGTAAGGATGTTTTGTAAGCAGTAAAGATTAGGATAAATGTATTTATGGCTATGAATTCTTAGATATCCTCAAATCTATGTGTCTTTGTGTCTAAGAAATCTTTCCCAATGGATGAGGCACTGGCCTAAATGAGTATTTCTCTTGTTAACATACATTGATTGAAGTTATTACATTCCAAATCTTAAAATCAATAACCTTTCTAAGGTTTAGGTCTTTGGTTGTGTGGTTGTGTTACCCAATAGTAATGGAGAGTCAATGAATGTGTGGTTAGTATTTAGTACTTTCTTACTATCAATCTATTATTCAAACCCAATCTCTAGTGTGTAAAGTATAGTTTTCACTGGGTTAGGTGCACCCGCCTTGGTTTTGTAGAGCCAGAAGTGAAGAGGGTAGTCTTGTCCCTATAGTTGGTCCAATTACTCTAAGACCCTTCTACATTTTGGAACTAACCACTCCTAAAATCTATCTGAGGGTATATTGGTAGCCTAAGAGCATAAGCCATTTTGAAACACCAATAGAAGGGTCTCTTAAAGAGGCCTTTTGGAAGCTTTGGGTGATGAAAAAGGTAAAATTTTACCCCCATACCTATGTACATGCATTCGGTAGTGAAAAGTAATCCTGACCACTTTCTAGGGCTCATTTTAATGTCTCTAAAACCCATGTGAAGTTAAGTCACAAAAATGAGAAATTATGTGACTTATGCCTTGGTTTCCTAATCAAGTAACTACACATAGGGACTCACAAAGTGACCTAAGGGTAGTGTTAGGTCAAAACATTCCACTTAGGCATGCCAACACATAAGCACAAGTGTCAAGTGAAACAACAAAAGGTACACATCACACCACTTAATTTCACACATGGCATGCCAAATGGATAAAACATATTTACATTTACACATATAATTTGCATCCAATTATGCACATATAAACACTTACAAAATAACATTCACTCATACATCAAATTTATAAATTTAAAACACATAAAAAATGAGGTCATTCTCTTCATAGAGTTGACCTTGGCCTTTTAATATTTTCACATTGATCCATCCTTGTTTCCATGCATCAAAATATGTCTAAGATCTCAAAATAATGTATCATCTAGATAGTCCATGTGTGAAAACACCAGCCGAGCTAAGATGGGTTGAGGTAGGACCTCACAATTGAATCACCTAACCATTTAGGTGTAGCTTCATCAAAAATTTTGATGCATGGAAGTTCTCCATGTTTGGTACCTCCTTTTTATACATTTTGATCTTTAGCTTCAAGTACCTTCAAACTTTTCCTTACAAGCACCAATAGATCTGATACCAATTGTTAGAATAATTTTAGAATAACTGAGAGGGGAGGTGAATCAGTTATCCTCAGGTCTAGATATACCAATTAAACTTTTAAATACTTCAACAGACTTAGATCTATTCAAGAGTCAACTCGGTCTCTATAGAATATAATCAGTAACATAAAACTTGCAGTCCACTGTCCAAAAATAATCAACATGCAAAATATAGAAATCTTAAGAACATTCACATCAAATAAAATTTACATTTGAGTATAACACTAGGATTTAACATGGAAACCCAATTTGGGAAAATGACCAGTAACATGCTATGAATTTTTCACTCTACTAAAGCAAGCTCTATGATGATCCAACCTTATTAAAGGTTACAATACAAACTGCTACATGTGAACCTATTAAAGGATTTAATCACCCTATTAGGAGTGGCTTGGTTAGAGTGCTTAAGAAAATCTCATTAGAATGTCACCTTGATTAAAAGGTTTACAAATGATTTTTAAGTCAACCGTGATTAAAGAGTTTAGATTGATACAATGATTAGAAAGTAATAGTTTGTTCTAATATGAAATATACAACTCACTTTGCAAATATAGATCCAATAAGGTCATATGTTAATTTACTAACTGACCTCATTGTCATCTCCATCTTTGATCTACTAAAAAATCCCTTCAAGCTATCACTTAAACTCTTCTTAGCTCTTCACAGTTACTCTTCAACTTTCTGCTTAGGTTTGCCAATCAATAACATCAATCTCTCTTCACAACCTATATTTAGGTCATCCTTATACCTCTTTGATAGGTAGATTAATGTTTTTTTCACTTAATCATCTTTGTAGATCTTAGATTTAGGTTAGATTCATGGAATCCTTCCATCATTTCATTCTCATTCTCCTTCTTGATAGTTCTCAAAAATTTTCCTTGAATCCATAAGAAAATAGTTTACCATGCATTAAATGCTCTAGGTAATTCATCCTTATCTTCAACACATTTTTCATATCCCAAGAATTCAACTATGTTGGAAGAGAATTTTAATTCTTTCATAAACTCTAAATTACTGTCACTCGACCAATACTATGTTCTTCTACTCTTTGATCGCTAAACTTGTTTTCTCATAAATTACTAATGCTCGGTCAACACTAAAACATTTCTTGGCTTGTACCCATGCTCGGTCAACACTAGCATCCCTCAGCTTATACTGAATTTCCTTGATCCTCTACTCTATTGCTTAGTTAAGCCTATGCTTACAGACTTTCTTTCCTCATTTCTTCTAAGCTTCAAACCAACTAACTTCTTCACTTAGTGCTATATATAAATAGCTCATTACCTTTCCAATGTGCCAACTAATCAAATACCCATTATAGTTTCCCATAAATCAACCTTTCTACTAGGTCTTCTTGTTATTTCCTCTTTTCAAATCCTCTTCATCAATCAAAGATATGGTACTCTATTAGATAGCAATTGTCTTACCAGTTAAGGTTTGACATCAATGACAATATAAAAATTGTTTCAATTTTAGTTTCAAATAGATCCATGAGAACAAGAGACAAGGTATGTTAAATATTAATGAAGATGAGGCCATAGTCCCACCTGTAAATGTTGTTTCAAGTGAAGAATAAATTGAATTTGAAATGAATTATGACAATAATCTTGAAAATGAAAATGTGTGGATTGAAGATGAAAAGATAGGGTTTGAAAATGAACATGTAGATGTGGATAATGGAAGTGTAGTCATTTGCAATTGCAATATGCTGATTGAATATGAAGGAATTGACAATAATAATGGTGCAAAAGAACAAAATCAAGCTTACACATCTCCAAATTATATGAGAAGTGAAACTTCCCTTGTGAGGAAGAAAGAAAAAATCAAATTTTGAGACCTTCAAGAACAACAAAATGGTTACTTGAAATTGATGAGAACATAATGAGAAATTAGATGGTAAGAGAGCACAATGAATAGTTTGGTTGTGGGATTTAAGACTTTTTGATTAAGTTTTTAGCCACAAGACATTGGTTGAGGAATGCCAAATGTTTGTGTAGTTGTTAACGATGCATAAGATGAGACCTATACTATTCAAACTAAAGATTCATGTAAAAAAGAAAAAGGAGAGGAATACTATTATTGTGATAAATATTTTTAGTGCTCTAAATTTCATTGGGAAGACTTCCAAGGAAAAAGAAAAGAGAGCCACTTAGAGGGTTATTACAACCTCCTTAGTATGTCATCATTTGAGAATGGCTCGTTTGATGAGACAAACTTGTGTTGACTTGAACCTAAATCGTAAAACTTTGGATAGAGAAATTTCAAGAAGAGAAAGAATTGATAATTCTCTTCAAAATGATACATGAGCTTATGGTTCCCGAGCCTTCCACATTGTGATATGAATCTAACTGACAATGTGAAGGATCAAATTCAACTATTTTGGCAATCTAACTCAAGAGTGTCACCAAATGTGAAGGATTCCAAGAAGTTAAGAATTGGCATTCAAGACCACATACCACATCCTAAACATTATTTGGAGGTGAGTCAAACAATGTTGTTCAAAACATTTTGTGAGACACATCCAACATTGAAAATATCACAAAGGGATTTTTAAGCCTTCAAGACATTTTTTTGTCTACCTCTTATGATTTGAAATACTTGTTGCAAATATCATGTGGAGTTTTCAATGCACCATGAACTATTATGATCCCTTTTTTCTGCTTTGCATACTAATGAAATGTTAGAGGAGTGTGGTGCAGGTGCTCTTCAAAAATCATCAAGAGAATTGCTAGATCATTTTTTATTTCTTAGAGAATATGGTTGTTTCTTTTTATAAAAATGATTGCTTAAATGACAAGTGCTCAAAATATGGTGGGTTAGTGAAGTTTGTTTCATGTTTTCATTAGGGCTGCAACCATGATTTTGGTAAGATAAATGTCCAAAAAATAGTTTATAAAATGGTTAAATATACATTGAAAAGTGGAGGTGAAGGCTCTAGATGTAAGTTGGTTACAAAAGAATGCAATGTAACTGAATTTATTTCAGATTTCAAGAAGAATATTTTTTACAAGTATGCAAGGTATAGTCAGAGGTTTCAGTGGTTGGATCAATAATTCAGGATGTGTAAGGGCACTTTCCCAATTGGAACTATTATATCAGTCATTGACTTTGTAGATAACTATACATTTCAGCTCCAAAATGAGTTGCAAGCTCAATATTACAATTCCATTCATATTGCTATTTTTTTGCACATAACATATAGACATCCCCTAATAGTATAGAAGATGACCAAAAGATATTAATAGAATACCATTATTACATGAATGATGATAAATATCACTCTCATGAGTATGTCCAACATTGCTTTGAGAATTATTTGTAGTGGGTGAGGGAAAATGGTATTGCTATGTATAGACATATCATTTGGTTAGATAACTACACATGTCAATTCAAGAATGCTCCTATCTTTTACTAGTTGTGTAGAATGCATGTTGAGAGATTCATAACTCATATTTGGATTTTTTTGAGGCTGGACATAGAAAAGAGGAGCATGATGGAGTAGGTTCATGTGTAAAGAGAGCTCTAGTTAAGGAGCAATTAAACATTTCAAGTGCAAAAACACTTGATGCTCATTATAATGTTGATTGGTGTACTTCAACATTGTTAGAGGGGGAGACTCTTGATTTAGTAGTACAAAAATTCTTTTGGTTGGTTGAGTTGGGCACAATAGGAGATAGTTTGGACTATCAGACAATAAAATACTTTTAAAAATACATTCATTTTGAAGTCTAGATGTTACTACATGGACCATTTGGACATGAGAGTTGGTTTTTTTTGTCCCAAGTGTCTTTAGTGTGATTGGGATAAGTGTGAGTCAAGTGAGTGGGTTCCACATTATTTAACTCCTTTATCTCTCACACTCTTTGTAATAAATGATAAAATGGATTGTTCACTTGAGTACAATGATCTTTCAGATATTCTACAACCATGACATATTTTTTCATTGGTTACACCATAGGAGAATGATGAGATAACAAATTACTAGTTAGTACATTGTGTACAAGGAAATAAAAGACTTACAAAACTGATGATACATGATGATAGGTTCAAATATCCAACATGTTTAATAGTTTTTGGAGGAACATGGTTGCACATGTTAGAGATTTTTCTTGTAAAACCAAACTTGATAAATGTATGTGCTGGGTTTTCAAATTATGAACTCTCAAGTTTACAAGAAAGAGTCTAATTGATGAGGATTAGATAGAATCCTCCTTCTGCTTCGAGCTCCAAAGAACTCAGGTGGGTGTTGCCTATATGTATTACTATATTGTAAGTAAAATTTGAATGGTGGATTGTGTTCTTCACTGATATGCTATTTATCTTTCAACTTATCTCAATAAAACATCACTACTCTATAAACAAACCAGACAATCCTGATACAGAGGATAGCAATAGAAATTATAAATGTGATAGCATAGACCAGTGGTATAAGGGCATTCATCATTCTTCTTTTTTTGATTTCAACTCAAGGAAGGGTAACCTTTTGATTCTCTCTTGAAGGAATTACCAATATGAATTATAGCACTTGGATACAATTCCTTTAAAACATGCAGAAAACTCTTAAAATGTAAAAGTACTGGAAATGGAATGAATTTTTAGTGTTTTAAAGACTACAAAAGATAAATTTATAAGAAACAAACACTAATCCAGTGCCTAATCTAATGGGAAAAAGAGTCTAAATGTAAATCCATAGGGTTATCTTAAAAGAAATACAATAGTGTACCTTACAAACTATCTACAACTCAAATAGAATGCCTTACAAACTATTATGTCAACCAAATACCATTATCATCAAAATGTCTACAAGTGTGTTTACTCTTTGAAATTGACAATGAGGATTTTAATTCTCTCCTTGAAAGAAACTCATAAATCAATTAAACAAATTGCTTGACAATTGGAATGTTTTAAATGCCTTAAATATAAAACATACAAGAGTAAAAACAAAAGAAGCAGAGAGACAACAAAAATATATGGTAGAAATTGCAGCGCATTTTTATTAAAATAAACCTATCAATTACAAACAAAATCTCATGCTCAGAAGGTCAGACACAAAATTTAGAAGTCTGCTCTATAGAAATTTTACTCAGTTTTTCTATTATCTTTTCAACCAGCACCTCAAAATGAGGTTACAACTTCTACATATAGCTCAACCATCTTGGAATTCTCTTATCAATGAGAATGCAACAAGCTTTAGATGGTTGTAACCCTACACCTATAAATCATATAAGACAAATTACAATATAATCCCTTAGGCGGTGGAAAGACAAAAAAACTTTGGACTATTCTACTCCTGGCTCATTGATCGCTAACACCTTTGTATGTCGATATTCATGATAGCTTCTTTGAGTTGTTGTGAGATATGGTGACTTCCATTCTGGCTAACTTGCACCATTCTAATTGATAGCTTATCATCCCTCTTCTCTAAGGTTAGGTGTCAGGTACTCTAGCTGTCCTCTTTACTCATCATCTAGGATATCGAAGTCAATTGTAGTAGATTTTTCCTTCTTGGGCCTTGTGAGCTCATCCCATGCAATTATCTCTTCCTTTGTCAGCCATCTATAACTCTAGACATGCTACAATTGTTCCTTTTTCCTTTCCCACTTGGAGTCTATTATTAGCTTGACATCTGTGATGAATTTGGTGACCTCCATCTCTTATTTTATGGCTTCATCCAGAGTGCTATTAAATCTCTCCATATCTTCTTCATTACTTTCATCAAGAAATCCCTCTTTCCTAGGCAATAAAGGATCCAAATCTAATTTCCACTGGTCGAGACTCTTCATTGCACCATCTCCATCTTTAATGGGAGGAATGAACCTATTGAAATCTGAGCCAAACATGGCTATCTTAGCCTCAATCTAATTTGATTTTCCTTTAAAAAGTGGCAATATGGCCCTAATTCTATTTATTTCCTCACCTACTTGTATAACTTCCTCTAGAATATCATTCTCAAAGATTACACAACTGCTAATCTTTCAAAAAGTGGTGCCCTAATTGACCAAGCTGCATAATAACTATTCAAAATTGAGACAAAACCATTTACCTCCACTTGTAACATAGGCAACTTTTTGTAAGCTGCAAAAAAAAAGTCCACCTTATCCTTAAGCACCTTAATCCTATGCTGCAAAATATTTAGTAGGATTTGCAAAATAGCCTCATTCTTTTCTAATCTGATCTTCTCAACATTTGCAGTAGCCTCTTCTTCATTTATATCTTTGTTTTCTAACAGGGCAGGTTGTTTTGGTGGTGTGGGGGTCATTATAGGTGTATTTATTATTTGTTGTTGCAACTCTTCTATAGTTTTCTCCAATTCCCTTTCTTTCATCATTCGCATATCCATGTCCTTTAGAAGTGCACTATAATCCTCTAACAGGGAACTATACCTCTCTGATAATTGCATTGTCTTCTCCTCATTGAGCCTTGCAAAATGAGTGAGCACCTAAGATATCTCTAATCCCCTATATTGTGGATTGACCACACAATTTTGTCACCATCCATCTTCTCTTTTACATTCAAAATTGTTGGCTTCCTTTCTTTGGGATACAGGCTCAATAGAGCCAGTGCCTGATTCCTTAGGCTATACCCAAATCCTTTGATGATCTCTCCCACTTGTGTCTCTGAAGATAGAGTTAAATCATCTTGGCTCTTGATGTGATCAATGATAAAATCAAAATATAAGTTCCACCCAGGTACTAGTATCATATTGCTGGCTCTGACCAGTTGTCTAGCTTCCTCTAGGTGATTGTCTCAGATTCAGGGTCATACTCTCTTAGTGTTTGGACAGCCTCATTAGGCACTTGACCTTCTTCTATAATCTCAATGCTTGAAGAAACCTATTTTTGCTTATGCCATATTAAGAAGCTCTTGAATTCATCTAACTCAATAAAATTGTCATCCTTCAAGAATGCATCTTTCTCTATCATTCTATCATCTTGGCAAAGGGCCAAGGGAAACTCAACCTCTTCATTTTCAAGTTTTTGTTTTTTTATTCTCCTTTCTTATTTTCTTCCTCAATTGGTTGTTATGAACACCTTTTCCAATGAAGAGGGCTCCCACTCTATATTTTTTCCTTACTTGAGAAGATTCTCCACTTAGAAACTTTTTCTTTTTTGCAAGAGGCTCATTTGTATCTTGGCCGGAGCTATGTAGTTCAATTAAGTCAACAACTACATTCTCACTAGTGTCATGTTTTTCATATATTATTTATTCCAAAACAGGGATGTTGTGTACCAAGGAGCCACCATCACTGTCTTCATTACATTTTGACTTAGAGTGGACATCTCTCCTTCCTTCTTTCTCATCAATTTGATCCTCAAAAGTCTTCATTAATTTTTTGAACTAGGCCATCATTTGTTCTAACCTTTGGAGATAAGGAAAATTGGGGAAGAAGCCACTAAATACCAATCCTTTTTGTTTCAACTATTTCTCCATGGCATATAAATCATTTATTTGGTCAGCTCTTCTTACCACCTCCTCCTCTATTATATTTCTTATTGCATCCTCTTCAGGATATTCTTCATGTATTTTGTTTAAATGGATGTTGGGGGTATAATATTTCCTAGAAGCAACCATAAATCCCCCTATATCAACATATCTATAGGAAGCAACATGCATTTTAAACTCCCCCAACCAATCATTCACCTGATTAAAGGCATTCTTGCCTATTGTAAAATTATGCAGCCTGAAGTGCCTTGGAGTGAAGGTTCCTTTCCTATGTGGAGCTAGGTGCTCTTTATTAGTTAGCATAAGCTTCTAGATGAATTCTAGAAATGTAATCCTAGGTGGAACAAAGAATGGAAGAATGTGGGGTGGTTGAGGGCATCCATGAACCCTAATCATTGTATAGCCCTTTTCATAGTAAATATCCCCCAAATTGTGACCCTTGGCCCACTTATCAATAAACTATTGAGGCCTAACCAATTGTAAAACCTTGGTCAACAACCTTGAAAGATCTAGCCCCAAATTGAGGAGGATAGGCCGAACTATCCAATTCTGGAATGCACAGAAATCACACCTTAAGGAAGAAGGACTCCAAGCTCTAGTCCAAAACTCTATTGGATTTGGTTGTCCCTTCCACATCATTTGTGGCTCAAGGTCCTCTAGGTCCATGATATCATAATTGAAAAACAAGATAAGATGCATCAACAAAGAGTAATGCATAAACCTAGGTGAAGAACTAGATGTATGATTCTTCAATGCATATAAACCCTCATGCATTTTATTGATTACATAACCTATGTAATCGTATCCTTTAGTCACATGAGGACAATGGGAGTTGAATACCATCATTATAATTTCTGAAGTAATCCTCTCCCCACCATCAACCCCTAGAAATTTTCATAATCCATATGAAATATACTTCATATAAAAATGGAGATCTTTGTATAATGGGGTTGAACAGGCTATTGGTGCAATGTAATTTCTATTCTCCCAGGGATCATGGTTTTGAACTTCTTTTGCTACCATAGCAAACTCTCTAATGTATCTATTGGCTTGGGCCTTCATGTTGATTTCTGTGGCCATAGGGATCTGAATGCCAAAGGCTCCCATAAAGGAATTTTGGTCAAGAGTGACTAGAGGAGAACCATCACCCCTCTTAATTTTTCTAGAAAAGGGATCATACCTATGGGACAACACAATTAAAAGATCTATGTCTAGAAAAACTTTCGAAACAATCAATTTTTCCAACCTTGAAATCCAAGGGTTTGAGACGGGGACTGGGCTATCAAAATTTTTGTAAAAATACCTAAACAAACACATGTCAGTGACACTAGGAATCTTAGCATCTCTATAGTATGTGAGCTCATCAACAAAATACTCATCACTAACCTTTTTGTTCTATGATGACCCAGGCAGTAGGATGAGGAATTCATCCAAGAAGCTCTCCTTAGCTATCTCTTTGGTACTCTTGCTAGTAGAAGCTTCACCAGCTGTCAATTGACTCATCTTTTGTGAAAATTCAAACTCTACTACAAATTCTGAATGTACTAAACTTTAAAACTTCTTTGGAAATCTCAATAATTTTTATTGCCTTGGCTTTTCTAAATGCTTGTTAATTCAAAATGATTGATGATCAACTGTATTTATTTTGTAGAATTGAAGGCAGCATCCCATTACAGATTGAAAAGATGGATATCATGTCACTTCCACCATTACTCAACATGCTCAGAACTCAATTCACTAGTCGTAAGGTGAGAAGATGATAGGTAATCAAATTTTAATTTTATGGTGACCTAGCGACTACAACACTTTCTCGTAATTGCTGAAAGATTTGGTGCTTCCTTTATCTCCCTGGAGATCTAGCGACTAAAGAGAAAATTTAGTCATTTAGTGATTTCATTCTTTCTTGAGACCTAGCGACTGTAGTCTGATCTCATAGTCGCTAAATGATTTGAGACCTTTTGAATTTATCTAGAGATTGGGTGACCATTTGTTATTTTAATTTTTCAATCATGAGACTTAGTGACTATAATCTATCTCTTAGTCACTACAAAATTTATCTCTTTTTAATTTCATCTCAAGACCTGGTGACTGAAGGTCAACCTAGAGATCTAGTGACCACAGTGATTCTCCTAGTCATTGAAGCCTTTGGACTTTTCAAACCTTTTCTTGAGACTTCTTGACTTGCCCATCTTGAGATTTAGCGACTGAAGACAAGGAAACTTTGATTGATCTCTCTTGGAGATCTAGTGACTATATTCAGGTTCACCCCTTGCTTATCATCCTTCTTATCTTGTCGACCAATCAAGGAATGACACGTCACAAAATCTAGCAATGGGATGCTCAAATTTTTCAACTTTTTTGCCTTGATCAATACTTAGCCCTCAACCATTTGGTGATTGCATGACTAAAGACAGTCTCTCAATTTCCAAGTATCTTACTTATTTTGGGTTTTTTCTAGAGATTAGGTGATAAGGTAAATCTCAAGGTCACTGGAACATTTTTTAATCCATGGTTTGATTCTGAGACTACACGACCACTACTTGATCAAAACTAAATCAATAAATGGAAATTTCTATCTGCTAACCTTTCTCTTAACTCACCATCATCCAACAACCACATGACTAAAGATATATCCTTATCGCTAGATATTTCTTTTAACTTTGGTTAAGACTGGAGACTACGCAAACACCTTTATTCTCTAATTCACCAAATGATTTTGTTAACCTTAGTTATGTAATGAGATTAAATATCAATTGTCAATCAAATCTTCATCCAACAGTTCCTGCTGAGTCACAATACTTTTCATGACTTAACCACCATGTTAAGAGACTTAGGGATAATTGTGTTGACAAATCACTAACCACTTGAGACATAACTGCCAGAATCATGAGAACACATGACCATTGAAATCATCAGGTCACTAAATAAAAGAACTAACTGCTTGGAAACTTAGAGATCTGGTGACCCACATAAAATAGACTACCACCTTACATTTGGAGACTCGACGACCAAAGGAGAACCTCATAATCATTGAATACTAAATCAATTCTTTATTTCTTTTAGAGATCACCTGACTAAAGGTATTTTGATCTGGAGATAAGGTGACTATAGTTGTTTTGCAAATATTTAACATAGTAGTCACCAGATCTCACAATAATCATCTAGAGACTTGGAGACAAAAGGAAATAGATGGGTCGTTAGAAGACAAGGAATATTCTTTTATCTTAAAGAGATTGTCTGACAAAGGGTCTTGGGTAATTGCTAGACAAAAAGGAATATGTTGAAACCATTGTGAGACTAAGCGACTAACTGGGGAAATTAAAAGTTAACATGCTTTAAAAGATCATTAAGTGATTGAAAAAGGTAACGACCGAATAGATTTGGGCAAGCACATTTTAGGGCTATATTGGATTTTCAAAGACAATTAGACCTAACACCTAGGGTTTCTCATATTCTAACCAAAAATTAGAGCTCTGGGAGTGGAAAATGCCAGAGACCAATTCATGAAACTTAGAGATAAACTTCAAAAAAATAAAAATTTCAAAGGACAACTTCAAAAATCGAGAAACCAACCAATAGTGGCTCTATCTAAGGATGTTTAAATGCAAGTTTAAGAAAGAACCACAGATCTCTGGCACAGTAGACCAAAACCAACTAACATAAAGTAGGAAAGGAAACACACAACTTAAGGGAAACAAACCTATATAGAATATACATAAATTTACATGTGCATAAGAACCAAAACTTTTAATTGAAAAAATGTTTCAAGAATTTCCCATGCTCTGGAAACTCAAAAACTTCTCCATCCATATTTTTCAACAAGTATGAATCTTTTCCAAGGCTTTCATGGATTATGTCGGGGCCAAGCCATAATGATTCAAACTTCTTATGCTTTCCTTTATCCTCAGCTCTAACATTCCACTGGAGCACTAGGTCATCTGATTAGAACTTTCTAGTAGTAGCTCTCTTATCAAATAGGTACTTCATTTTTTGTTGTAACTTGACATTGCTCCTTTGGCTATCTCTTCTCATTTCATCCAATTCAGCCAATTGCATAATTATGTCATGTATTGGCTCTGAAATATCCAACTCTTCATCCTAGATGAATCTATACACAAGAAGCAAGTTATTGATAGGAAACCTTGACTGTAATCCATACACAAGCTCAAATGGAGACTTCCTTGTAGCCTTCTTTACTATAATTCTATCTGCCCACAGAGCAAGCTTCAACTTTGAATGCCAAGCTCTTTTATTCTTCTCTAATGTTTTCTTGAGAATTTTCAAAATACTTCTGTTATTGGATTCAGCTTGTCCATTTTCTTGAGGATGATAAGGAGATGAATAAGAGGTTATAATTCCATTTTCCTTACGAAAATATTTGAACTCATTTGATCTAAATCACATTGCATTGTCCATGATCAAATTAATGGGGACACCAAATCTAGTCAAAATATTGGCTAGCAGAAAATCAATCACTACTCTACTTGTTTCCTTCTTGGGAGGGATAGCTTCTATCCATTTTTTTGAAATATTTAGTTGCAACAAGTATCCAACTATGTCCACCACTAGATTTCTTAGCAAATTCTCCTATGAAGTCCATACCCCACATGGAAAATGGTGCTTTTGTAACTATTGGATTTAGCAACAATGCTCCTGAATATTTTAACTTTGAAGAAAACTTTTGACAAGCCTCACATCTTTTAAAAAATTGGAAATAATCCTTGAATAGTGTGGGCCAAAAATAACTAGCTCTTAAAATCTTATGGGAAGTGGTCTTTGTTGATCAATAATGTCCCCCACAAACACCAGCATGCATTTCATTCAAAACTTTTTCTACTTGATATTTGTCAAGACTAAAGAGAAAAATTCCATCTCTATTTTTTTAGTACAAATCCCCTTGTATTAATGTGTACTTCTAAGTTTGTAATCTTAAGGCTCTCTTTTTATTATCAGTCATATGCTCTAGACATCTGGCATTCTTGATATAATAGACAATATCAACATAATATGGTTGTATCTCAATGCTTGTGATTGTCAGATCTGATATTCCTTCATTGTTAACTTGGACTAAATCCATGTTTTCCTTAGTCATTAGTTTAGCTAGAACTAGTCCTCTTACTAGCTTGGTAATGTGAATTTCTAAATTAAACTCCTGGATCCTAGTAATCCATTTACATCTTTTACCAATAACCTCTGCCTATGTGAGAACATCTTTCACTACTGCATGTGGAACATATGCAATAACCTTAGCACACACTAGGTAAGGCTTGAAAGATTTTACAGCTTTCACTAATGCATATTCTTTCTTTTCCATCATTTCATAATTCAGTTCAAAAGCCTGCAGATACTTACTAAAGAATGCAATTGGATGTTCAAAATTTTCTTCATCCTTTTCTAATAATACAACAATAATAGTGTGAAATGATGCAAAAGAGAATAATGAGAAAGGTTTTTTGTAGTCAGGAGATTTCAACATTGGTGCTTCTTCAACAAATTCTTTTATTTTTTCAAAAGCATGTTGTGCTTTAGTAGTCCATTGGAACTTCATATCCTTCTTGAGCAACTTGACTATTGGTTTGACAATTTTAGCAAAGTTGGCAATGAATCTTCTAACAAAATTAATTTTTCCCAAAAAGGATCGCACACCTTTTATATTTTTTTGAGCAGCAACCTTCCTGATGGCTTCTACCCTTTCTAGATCAGTTCTTACTCCTTCCTTAGATACAATGTGCCCTAACAGTTTTCCTTCTTTGATTGCAAAGTTGCACTTCTTTGGGTTTAGGGACACACCATACTCTAGAGCTTTGTTAAAAAAAATTCAAGATGAGAATAATGATCTTTAGCTTTCTTTGAATAGGCAGTCATGTCATCTTGATAAACAACCATAAATAGATCTATATATTCTTTAAACATAACATCCATGGCTCTTTGGAATGTTGCTCCAACATTTCTAAGACCAAAAGGCATTCTAACATACACATAAGTTCCCCAAGGTGTTGTGAATGTAGTCTTAAATTGTTCAAATTCTTTCACTAATACCTGATTGTACCCTGAGAAACTACCCATCATAGATAGTAATTCACAACTAGTAACTTTATGTAACATTTCTTCCATGTTGGGAAAAGAATAGTTGTCTTTCAGAGATGCAACATTCAAGTTTCTAAAATCCACACATAACCTAATATCACCATTTTTATTTCTGACTAGGACTAGGTTAGACACCCAAGTTGAGTGCCTTATAGGTTGAATTATTCCTACATCACTCAACTTGACCAGTTCCTATTGCATTTTGGGACCCAGTAATGAATTAATAGGTCTATGTTTTTGTCTAAATGGCTTAACATCTTTCTTCAATGTGATCTGATGTTGAAAAAGGTATTCTCTATAAGCTTTCAGGTCATCATAAGACCATGCAAACTCATGCTTGTGCTTTATTAACAACTTTATCAGATTGTATCTTACTTGAGTATTTAACCCTTTTCCAATATAAATCATTTGAGGTGTGTTATGTGATCCCAAGTTCACTTCTTTTAAATCTTCAATCTTAGCATTACTAGTCTTTAGCATATGATCATTGTGACTACTATATAATTCTTTTAGTTTAGTTAAACCTTTGGGAATATGATTTATATTTAGTTGAATTACCTCATTTCCCAAGATCATAGATCTTTACCATCAATTTCCTCAACCAAAGTGTTACAACCTATGAGCTGGTCTTCATACATGTCAAGGCATTGAATAAACTTTAAAATATCATGGTCATCTTCAAAGACCTAGTAGTTGTAAATATTATCTAGAACAATTGGCCTACTTTTTGTGCCTACTATTGATACCCCAGTCAAAGTTACATTATCTCTCTTTAGGGAAATAGTAGCTAAGAAATCTTCCATAACATTTTTAGATCTTTCCACCCAACAAATATTAAAGATGCCAAAAAGCTCAATCTGATCCCAAACAACATGTTTATATAATTTTAATCTATCATTTTTGACAACATACTTGGATCTAACTTGTGCTACTACAAGCTCAGAATCACCATAAACTTTTAAATACTTTATCCCATGCTTTATGGCAATATTCAATCCTAAAGACAATACTTCATATCCAGCAGTGTTATTTGTACATTGGAAAGTCAATAGGAAAGAGTACTTGGAAGTGGTACCTGATGGAGATATGAATAAACTCCAACTCCCAAGCCTTCCTTTGAACAAGCTCCATCAAAATACATCTGCCATAATCCATTTTGTTGTTTTTTCAATTCTTCAATCAGTGGATTTGCATCTTCTTCTTCTTGTAGAAAATTTTTTTCCATTCTAAAGTTTTCCATATCAACATTCACACAACAATTTAAATCATCAGGATTAGTTACTTCAGTCATGTTTGGGGTCCTACTTTCTCTAGACACTTTAATGTCATTTCCATCAATATTAAAAGTTGCAAAAGACAAATCACATTGGATACTACTTCCCATTGAAGCACTCCACTTTCTAGATAGTAGCATTCCATACTGAAGGGGGATATCAACCACTAGGACACTCATAGTTAACAGCCTATTTGGGTAACCTACCAACCTATAAGGAAATGCTTTGATAGTACCAACAACTAGAACTTCTCTTGAATCCATGTCCTGGCATCTTCCATGGGGTGTATCCACTTTTAATCTTAGAGACTTCATTACTTCTACAGGCATAATAGTATTAGAAGCACCTGAATCAATCATGCAATTTTTTAAGTGCTTCCCATTTATAACTAAAGATAGAAAGAAAGGATCAACTGTTCCTGATACAGTACTGACAACATTTGTATCCAAATAAATTTGAGGAATTTTAGAGATAATTTCCCCACACTGATTCTAATTTGAGTCATTTATAGAAGAAATCAATTTATCATCCTTAGCAGTACTTTGGGTATCATCAAGAGTAACTCCATTCACCCAACCTAACACTTTCTCTTTGTGTTCCACTATTCTCATCATTTCTAGCAAAGGAACCTTGAGAGTAATTTGTGACAACAACTTACTCATGTCAACTGGGATATACTTTGGGTCAACTATATCTTGTTTAATAACATTGACCTCATTGTTTTCTTCATGTTCAGTGAGGTCAGGATGATCTTTGCTTTGAGTTTTAACCTCCCTTTAGGAAGAGATAATAGTCTCCTCTAGGGGTTTAGCCTTCACTCTATAAGTCATATTAGGGGTAGAAAAAGTGACATTCTTCTTGACCTTAGTTTTGTTGACAATCTCAACAACTTTATGTTTATCTTGAGATTGTTTCACATCCTTTTCTATATTCTTGATGAATATACTAGTTGTCTTATGATTTGTATCACCTACCACCCTATTTCTTAAATTATAATTACTCTTGGCTTGGGTAACCATATCTGTTGTGATTTGTGCAATTTCCTTATTAGAAGGCCTTATTAACACAATTGATCCATCATCTCTCAAAGTGTTACACTGGACTTTATCTAATTGATCATCTTCCTCATCAGAAAAGACCTGTTGATGGTAGACCTCATTTTTAACTTGGGAGCTAGACACATCTTGACCCTCATCCTCTTTATTGGAGTCTATTTCATCACAAATATATGAACAAGTCATGGCACATCCTTGATCATCATAAGATTCTTCATCATTACTTTCTTGTTCTCCATCTATAGAGACACTTTGAGAAACTGCAAAGTAATAAGGGTCATGAGGTGATTGACAAACAATGGACCATGGAACATCCTCAATCATGTTCACTGAGTTTTTTGCAAGGGGCTAGGAGTTTTATCACTAGGTTTATCCCTTCTTTCAGGAAGTATTGGTTTTCCATCCTTCTACTGAGTGTTGTAGGGATAGTTCTACATCCTTGGTAACTTTTTGAAGTTATTAAAAGATGGTCTATCATTTTCTACCACCCTATTATTTCTATTCTCACTAGGCTTTAAATCTTTTATAGCTTTCAAAATTTGTTTCAAACTATCATCCTATTTTGGTTTTGCATCAAATTTTCCTGGTTCCTTCCTATTTGAAACTTGAGGTTTATAGTCATCCCTTCTTCCCAATTTTCTTGATATCCTCCTATTACTTTCTATGTTAATGGCCAACTTGTAAGCTTCTGTAAGGTTTCTATGGTTTTTGTCTCTCAAAAGATACCCCATCTTTGAATCAAATGCATTCAAATAAGTGACTAAACATATTTTGTCATCCAACCTAATAACTTGTAACAATTTATGCATGGCCTTCTAAAATCTAACATTGAACTCAACAACACCCTCATTTTGGTTTTTCTTGATGCTATTGAACTCATTTAACATGAAGCCTTTAGTAGTCTTGTCACAATACTATTCTTTAAAAAAATGCTTGAGTTGATCCCAAGAACCTATACTGGCATGACATAAATTTCTAAACCAATCCCTAGAATCTTTTGTCATAGATTGAATAAAAAGTTTCATGATTATATCATCAGGTTCTATGTTATAGTCATTTATCACATCAATGAAAATCTTAAAATGTTCCTCACGAGTGACTACATTACTCCCAGTGAATTTTGGGAGTTTTTTCCTAATTTCATCAAGGATAGGATTAAGGTATCTAGGGATTCCATGAAAAACCAATTTCTTGTGTCTCTCATGAATGGATCCTATTTGAAATGGGCCAACACCTAAAGATGTAGACGTTTGAATATTTGAAATAGTGGAAGCCTTAGGGATAACCAATAAAGGGATAGTATTGGTAGTATTCAAAACATTTGCACCTTGTACTAAGGAAGTGGAAAGTGTATTAGTAGGTCCCAAAGATTTCCTAAGAAACTCAATCTTTCTTTTTAGCTCTACTGCAGTAGCCTCTAGCTCTTCCTTTTCTAATTCTTTAGCCAATAGTTTGTGTTCCCTTTTGGCCTTTTCAAGGTCAGCATCTAATCTTTTTGCTTGATCTAAAGAGTTTTTGGCAGGATTTGGTTCACTAATTGAAACTCCTACAACCTTTTCTTTACCCTTATCCCTGGAGTTTCTTATTTCATGAACTTCTTGGATATTGGGTTGTTCCTTTGTTTGTTCTAATATGGGAACATAATTTATAGCTTCATAATCTAACAATTGTCTCTTCAATTATTCAGCTCTTATCATAGCATGTCTAATCTTTTCTTCTTTCTCTTTCTCCCTTATTTTCCTTATTTCATCTTGTTCCCAGATCTTCCTTTCTAGTTCAAACACTTCTTTAAAAATTTCTTCGAAGTCTGGGAGAGTTGTTTTTTATTATGTTTTTTGGAGAAGGAATTCCTCTCGGTGGTCATCAGACACTTGGAGGCCCTGAGGCAAAGAGGAATCAAGGGGAAAAGGAGGGACAAAGTCTTGTCTATTTCTACTTTGGCTTCTAGACCTTCTAGTATTTCCAAGGACTCCTCTTCCATGAGGTTGTGCTCTCCCTTCATCCTTTTCAAAGGGTGAATAATAATCATCATACTGATTTATACCCAAATCAACCACTTCCTCATATTCTGATGTATTTCCCTCCTGACTTGCTTGAACTAGATCCTATGTCCTCACATTTCCTTTTTGTTTCCATGTGAAAGACATGCCACTATTATTTCTCTCCCTCCTCATTTGATTACGCTTTGAGGTGGTTGGAAGTTCTCCTTCTAAATTTTCTTCTCAATGTTCTTTTCTCCAGTACCTTGTATTTGTATGGGTCATTGTAAAAATAGGGAATCTCTTATGGAGCACTGGTATAGAGATTTTATAGAGAGTCACCACCCAATTTGGTTGGGGATTTGGAGATTTTATCCTTGGGAGAGTAAATAAAAAAACTCTAAAGGGACAAGATATACAGAGAGATAAAGGGACAACTTTGATCTTCAATGGTGACTGACTGGTGTGAAATAAGTAGGCTAGGAGTCAAACTCAACTTGAAACCTGCATTATTTATGACTATGTAAAATATTTTATCTCCAATAGAGTCGCCAGTTTGTTAGAGATTTTTCTTGTAAAACCAAACTTGATAAATGTATGTGTTGGGTTTTTAGATTATGAACTCTCAAGTTTGCAAGAAAAAGTCTAACTGATGAGGATTAGATAGAATCATCCTTCTTCTTCGAGCTCCACAGGACTTAGGCAAGTGTTTCATATATGTATTACTATATTGCAAGTAAAATTTGAATGGTGGATTGTGTTCTTCACTGATATGCTATTTATCTTTCAACTTATCTCAATAAAACATCACTACTTTGCAAACAAACTAGACAATCCTGATGCAGAGGATAGCAATAGAAATTATAAATGTGATAGCATAGACTAGTGGTATAAGGACATTCATCCTTCTTCTTTTTCTGATTTCAACTCAAGGAAGGGTAACCTTTTGATTCTCTCTTGAAGGAATCACCAATATGAACTATAGCACCTGGATACAATTCCTTTATAACATGCAAACAACTCTTAAAAAGTAAAAGTACTAGAAATGGAATCAAATTTTAGTGTTTTAAAGACTATGAAAGATAACTTTATAAGAAAAAAACACTAAACCAGTGCCTAATCTAATGGGAAAAAGAGTCTAAATGTAAATCCATAGGGTTATCTTAAAAGAAATACAACAGTGTGCCTTACAAACTATTTGCAACTTGAATAGAATGCCTTACAAACTATTTTGTCAACTAAATACCTGTTAATATGATTTAGAACAATAGGGAGGGGGGGTGAATTAGTTGTTCTCGGGTCTAGATGTATAAAACAAAGTTCAAAAACTTTTCCTTAAATCAGATCTAATAACCAAAACCAACTCGGTCATCACTGATTCAATAATAGAAACATATAACATTGTAGTCCACTACCCAGCTGTATCTAACTTGTAAAACACATAAATGCCTAAACCAAAACATTCACACAAGCATTGACACTAGGATTTATAGTGGAAACCCAATCTGGGAAAAACCACTTTGTAACATGCTACTATTATTTTCACTCTTATGAAGTGAGCTCAGTTAAAATCCAACCCTGTCAAAGGTTACAATACACACTATTAGGTGTGAACTGGTTAAAGGATTTCAATCACCCTGTTAAAAGTCAGCCTTGTTATAGGACTTACATACACTCCATTACAATGCAACCTTGTTCAAAGGATTTAAACATATGATTGTTAGGTCAACCTCTATCAAAAAGATTTTGACTGTTACAATGGTTAGAAAGTAGCAACAGTATTGATCTAAAAAACATACAACTCACTTTGCAAATATCAACTCCAATTCCCTACACAAATGCTAGTTTACTGACTTTGAAACTTTTCCATCTCCATCTCTAATCTACTCATAACTTTTCTTCAAGCAATCACTTACGAGACAATATTATGGAATGTTTTGTTTATAATTTTCTAAGTTCAAACTTGAATATCTTATGGTTTTTTATATATTAATGAATGTTATGATAAAATCTAGTATCTTTCTTCTCTAGCTTTAATGGGTAGATCTCCTATAGCCGTATGACAAGGCAACGTTAAAATAGGGAAACTTAGTATAATCTCGGCCTTGGATTTGTGTTTTGGATTCTATTATTTTAACCTTTTATAGGAAGAATAAGTTAGCAAGGAGAACAGACTCAAGGATGAGTGGATCTTTTAAGGTGGATAACTATTTTAGAAGTTCATCATAGCTCCACTCCTTCCATCACTTTGTGATTTCTGATTTAGTCCAAGTCAATCTAGTTGCCAGCGTTCCTATATTCTTGCAACACTAAATGTGGCTTATCTTCTTGCATGAATGATGTTGTTGTTCCTATAACTAAAGTTGTTATGATCTATAATGAAGGATCTAGTTTGTAGGAGTTCTATTTTTCCTAGTTTCTTTTAAATAAGCTAGAACTATTGATTCCAGACTAGTTAGTCATTTTGAGAATTCCATACTATAAACTAGTAATAGAGTAAAAATACTTTGATGTCCTATATTGTACTTATGTTGTGTTTTGTTGAATGAATATATGACAGTTCTTCATTTCAATCTCTAAGTTATAGTTCATTCATACTTTCATGGGGGCCCACACGGGAGATGAATTCCTTGTTCATGTTTAAGTAGGATTCAGTTAAGTTTTTTCAAAATTGTTAAGTACTATTGCTCCTATAGCCACTGGTAGTAGAACCATTGACTATTTCCTGTAGCATAGGTTTATTTGTCAAGCATTATCTATTTACTATTAAGTTTGTTTCCTTTAAGATGAGGTTAATCAGTAGTTTCAGTTTCTAGTATAAATCTCCTATAACAATAGCTTTTACTTTAGTAGTGATGACTATTGAGAAGAACTAAAGCATAAACTTTGCAACCATCATCTCAAGTTCACATTCATGGATTGATACATTAAATGAAGTCTAGCATGATGTTCTAAGTAGAAACATGATGATTTTTAGCAATGAATCACTATTAAAGGATGTCTAAATAATTGAGTTACTAGGATATTATTCTAACCAACTTTTTTTGGTGCCACTGCTGGGGATGGTGTCAATTTAGTTCAACCTAGAAGTCATTAAGTTAGTTTTCATTCTGCATAATTTTGCATGCATAGGCATAGGGACCATCTTGGGTGATTCCTACCTAACCTTAATCAAGAAGAATTATTTGAGGTTTTAGATCTAACATTTGAGGTACCCCAATTAGAAATCCCACAACAAGAAGAACCATTTGAGAATGTGTTTGTTGATGCTTTTGATCACTTGCCTTCACTACCATCATCTTAGGAGTCTTACCATTTAAATTCCCTCTTTGCCTACCCTAAATATCTAGATAACGCAATGGCTCATCCTACTTTCCCTTTTCCTATTCCTACTCAGCAAGGTAACCAAAATCTAAAGAACATTCCTGTAGTCGCACTTCCTAAATTCTATGGACTCATCACAAAGGATCTAGAGACCTTCTTGTTTGAATTTGATGTCCTCTAAAGAATCTATGATTACACCACTAACAACCATAAGCTCAAATTATTTCCTTCCACCTTAAAGGAGGCTGCTCTATGGTGGTTTATGAGTTTGGGTGTTGATGTTGTAGTATATTGGAATTCAATGTGCACCATGTTTCTTGAGAAGTATAAAGGTTATTGTAGAGGAGGAGATTTAAAGGGAGATGACATATTTAAAATGTCACAAAAGGAAGATGAAACTCTAGAAGACTATGTCTCCAGGTTTATGTTCAACCTCCAACGTAACACACAACATGCGCTGAATGAAGAGTCTCAAAAGAATTTTTTTTTTAGAGGTGTGAATGATGGGAGCATAGAGGCCCTTGACCTTATGGAAGGGGGGGACATTACTCAGAAGACATGGGAGGACATAAAGAACATATGTCTGAACTATTCAAGAGCCACTGTGAAGAAAGGAAGAGGCTTGAGAGCCTTGCCTCATAAGTCCAATGGTGTAGGGGTTTCCAAAATGGAGTTATCCAATCTATTGTCATATTTCAAGTAGGACATCTTTAATGATGTCACCACTTAGTTGGACATAATGCAAGCAAGGAGAAAGAAGGATGAAGCTGATGCAATGTTAGCAGAGTATTGTCCACATTGTAGGGAAAAGAAAAAGAATTGTTAGTGTAAGTTTGTTACAAGCTTGGAGTCCCAACCAATGCCTACCAAGTTCAAAGCCATTGATGAGAATGGAAAGGTGCTCTACATTGCCTAGCGAAGGCCATGGGCTTAGAGAATAGGTATTCCCCAAGATGCTCTTCAAAATTTTAATAATACTAATGCATGACAAAATCAACAACATAGTGGATTTAGTGGGTATAATAGTTCGTCGTAGCCTCAACAAGGTTGGCAAAAACCTCAGCAAGGCTGGAAACAACATCAATAGAATTGGCAACAACCTCAACAAGGTTGGCAACAACCTCAGTAGGGTTGGCAGCAGCATCAGCTGGGATGGCAGCCATCTCAACAAGGTTGGTCACAACCTCAGCAACCTTAGCAGCAGCCCTAGGAGGGGTGGCAACAATCACACAATTAGATGAACCAATCCAACCAGCCAGCTTTGATACCAGCACCTCAGTAGCTAGCTTTGATACCTCCTCCTGTAGCCAATACTACTTCCCCTAAACAGACTCAATTGCCTGCTCAACCTACTCCGAATCCAAACAATGCTAAACCAAAAATGCATCAACAAAGCTATGCAATTTCCCTGAATAACATCCATTTAATATCTGGCACAACTCTTCCTCCTCCACAATAGCCAATTATTACCGAAGTTGAGGATGCCTCGGTAGAACCAATTGAAGTACCAGTCCAACCTACTATTTTTGCTGCTCCTGCAGCACAAGAACCACCATTTCCTCATAGGTTGGAGGAACAAGCTAAACTAGTGGAAAATCAAGTAGTGTTGGATTTTCTTGCCCAACTAAAGAAAATGATAGTAAAGATTCCCCTACTAGATGCCATAAAGGAAGTACCTGCATATACTAAAGCCATCAAGGAAGCTTGTCTCAAGTAGCCTGGGAGGAAGAAAAAGGATCCCAAAACCATACATGTCCTAGGCCAATTGTCTAATCTAATGTTGGAGAAATTGATAGTTCCAAAGTATTCTGATCCTGATAGCCCTGTGGTTATGGTCACTATTCAAGGAATGCAAGTCCAAAATGCTCTATTTGACTTAGGTGCATCCATAAATGTCATGACCAAGGAAGTAATGTCTCAGTTACATATCTTCGGTCTTAGGGAAACCCCAACCATCCTTTAGCTTGCTGATAGTTCCACCATTACACCTGATGGGATGGTAGATGATGTGATAGTCACCTTGAATTCTTGGGAATATCTAGTTGATTTTGTTGTCCTTTCTCCAAAGGCTAACATGGGAGGATATCCAATAGTTCTAGGTAGGCCTTGGCTAACTAGCGCAGATGCCTATATAGCTTGTCGGTCAGGGAAAATGACTATATCCAATGGAGTCAACACTAAAAATCTGACTTTGTATTCCCCAGCTCAACCTCTATTGCAAGATGACTAGATAATATGGCCAGATTTGGATGATATTGAACCTAAGGTTAATTCCATTCATCAAGTAATGATGATATCCAGGGAACCTTTTGTAGCTTCTAGGGAGGAAGATGAAATAATTTCCTCCATTATTTTGAATGATTATGGGGTGCAATTTAAAGTGTGTCCCCAAGAGGACTATGTCCTTAACACCTTGTTACCACCTATTGATGCTCTGTAGTATTCAAAAAATTCTAAATTTATTCATACATTACTGCCTCATGAAATGGAGTCTTCCCTAATTGCTCAATTGTCCATGGTAGAAAAGGTCACTAAGCTAGAGGTTAGCTCAGGGCAGGAGTTAAATATAAATAATGCCTTAACTCTCTCAGTAGAAAGATATCCTATAGCTTCTAAAAGAACATCAATCAGCTTTTGCTTGGGATTATACTGACATGAAAGGTCTAGAACCTAAGCTCTGCACTCACAAAATTTATATCAGCCCTGATTTTAGACTTGTTTGCCAACCTTAGTGAAGAGTAAACCTAGCTCTAAGGGATATAGTAAAGAATGAGCTGCAGAAGTTACTAAATGTTGGATTCATCTATCCCATTTCCGATAGTTAGTGGGTCTCCCCTCTTGTCATAGTGCCTAAAAAAGGGGGAAAGTGGAGAGTTTGTGTCGACTATAGAGAGCTTAACATGTCCACTAAGAAGGACCACTTTCCATTATCATTCATAGATCAAGTCCTTGATAACTTAGCTAGAAAGAAATACTTCTCCTTTCTAGATGGATTCAATGGTTATAATCAGATACAAATTGCCCCTAAGGATCAAGAGAAGACAACATTCACCTACCCATGGGGGACATTTGCCTATTCAGTGCTGCCTTTTGGGTTGTGTAATGCCCTTGCTACCTTCCAGCAAGCTGTGATCAATATATTCTTAGATATCTCTACTGATTGCATGGAGATTTACATGGATGACTTTACCACATATGGGCATACTTTTGATGAGGCCAAGGTAAATTTGGAGAAATTTTTTCAGAGATGTCATGATTATAACCTCTCTCTTAATAGTGAAAAGTGCTTCATGATGATGGAAGAAGGTGTTGTCTTAGGACATTTCATATCTTCAAAAGGTATTCAAGTGGACCCTGCTAAGATTGAAGTAATTAGCACATTACCTACTCCAGCAAGACAAAAAGATGTGTGAAGTTTTATTAGACATGCCAGGTATTATAGAAGGTTTATAAAGGATTTCAATTAGCTTTTAGCACTGTTGTATAACTTTCTCAAGAAGGATGCTAAATTTGCTTGGGATTTTGAGTGTGCAAAGCCCTTCCTCCAGCTTAAAGAAGTTCTCACTAAAGCACCAGTGTTAAGAGGACCCAATTGGGGCTTACCTTTTCACATCCATACTGATGCGTTAGACTATGCTATTGGAGCTATGCTTGGCCAGAAGGTGGACTCTATTGAACATGCAATTTACTTTATCAATAAGAATTTGCAAGGCACCGAGTTTAACTATACTATCACTAAAAAAGAATTTCTTGCAGTCATTTATGCCCTGAATAAATTCAGACACTACATTATTGGATATGAGATCTATGTGCATACTAACCATTCTTCTATTCATTATCTCATGACCAAGCTTGCAATCTCTGGTAGATTAGCTCGTTGGTTGCTTCTTATACAAGAGTTTGACATTACCATCATCGATAAACTTGGTAAAGCCAATGTGGTAGCTAATTTTATTTCTAGGTTGCATGTACCTGATGATCCTACAGTAATTGATGATAGTTTTCTTGATCAACATCTTTTTTTTCTGACTACACACAATCCTTGGTATGCTGATATTGCTAATTATTTCACAACTAGTAAGACACCAGATCATTTCTCTGCTAAAGAGAGAAGGTTGTTAACTGAAAAGAGCTTTAATTATTCATGGATTTCTAGATTCATTTTTTATACTGGTCTTGACCAAGTAACTAGAAGATTCATTTGAGAGGATGAAACCTATGATATCCTCAAGGCATGTCACGATGAACCTTGTGGTGGACATTTTGCTACCAAAAGAACAACATTGAAGATTTTCACTATAGGTTATTATTGGCCTAGTCTCCACAAGGATGTTGCTCAGTACACCAAAAAGTGTGATAAATGTCAATGCATGGGATGACCTACAAAGATAGATGAAATGCCCCTGTAGCCACAGGTAGTTGTCACACCCTTTGACAAATGGGGGATTGACTTTGTTGGTCCTATTGAGCCCTCTTCCCAAGGTAACTATTATATCCTTGTTTGCACTAACTATGTTACAAAATGGGCTGAAGCTAAACCTATGAAGCACCCTAGGGATAACAATGTTGCAAAGTTCCTATATGAATTCATCTTCACTAGATTTGGAGTACCAAGGGAGATTCAATCTTATCAAGGTCCTTAGTTTACTTCCAATTTGATTGCTGCTCTGATGGAGGAATATAACATCAGGCATGGTAAATCTTCACCCTATCAGCCCCAAGCTAATGGGTAGGTGGAAGTTACCAATCAGGAGTTGGAACCTATTCTCACTAAAATAGTAGCCATTCATAAGAAAGATTGTGCTATCCAACTTCCTGAAGCACTTCGGGCATACCGAACTACATGGAAGTCTACAACTAGTTTGACACCATTTGAGCTTGTCTATGGTCACTTTGTAGTCATGCCTATTGAAAATTCAAACATAAGACATTTAGCAAAGCTCTTGTTCTTGGGATGGATCTCACTACAACATAGCAAGGCAGGATTCTGAGTTTGAATGGCCTTGATGAGTGGAGAAAATCTACACTGCATAACATCGAATTTATCCAAACTCAATGAAAGTAATGGCATGACAAGTTTGTCAAGGAAAAAGTGTTCTCAGTTGGAGACTAGGCACTCCTATATGACTCTCGGTACCAGCATAACCTAGCAAAATTCCAAACTAGATGGCTTGGCCCATATGAGATAGTTGCAGTCTTTCCAAATGGCATGGTTCAGCTCTCCATAGTTGATCCAATATGTTTCAAACTATTGGTCAATGGTCACGGATTGAAGTTGTATCACAAACCCTAGAGCAAGGATGTGTTCCTGCAGCAATTCTCTTCTACCATTGGTAAAACCCTTCTTGTAGCCACTCATAATGAGATTTATGCTCATTTGCCTTCCTTGCTCTAAAATGGTCTTTTCACCTCCATAATAAACACTTTCTTCAAGAAAGTCACTTCTCGATAATAAATTTCCACTTCATTTATAGTCTACCATCCATCCACCTCATATTTTTATTTCATTCATGGATAATTAACAACTGCCACCTCACTAGTACTTTAGGTTAGCACACAATTCAAGGTATGCCACTTTAATTTGTTTTCCTTTTTATTTTAGTGTATGCCTTGTCATTACTACAAGTGAGGGCCCACTTGCAATATTTTAAGCTGCGGGGGGAAGTTTATTAGTTTTTTTTGTCATTATGTTTATGCAATCTTTATATTTATTCCTTTCTCCTATCGTACTTGTATTTTTCTACCATGATTAGACACTTTTGAAAATCATTGTGCTATGTGCTATCTTTCGCACATATAAAACTAAGGTGGCAAGTTATTTTGAGTATGAGTTCTGCAGAGTGTACTTATGAGTAATTATGAAATGATAATATGGTAATTTTCATTTATGTTACTCATAAGCTCATTTCTCAAGCTACTTTGGTAGAAATTTCTAAATTTGAATCATCCTGCAACTTGCCTTTTCAAGCTTTCTTGTTTGAAATTCTGGTTGTCTGTTTTATTTCCTACAACTCTATTTGGGTATCTCAAAAACAAGACGATGGGTGGTGACCTCATCAGAAGAGAGCCTACTATGCATGGGGTTTTTCTTGAAGACCAGAATTGTAGGCCATATTTCCAGGGAAGGGGTTGGATGGATTATGTCTAGAAATTAACTAGTTGGGATGATGAGATTGCACTTTAGTTTCTTAGCTCCTTGAAAGGAGTGTCTATAGTTAAAAGACTAAAGGTTCCATTTTCTCAGTCAGTTTTGGTAGAGGTCATGGGATTACCACTTGAGGGTGAGGAATTTGTAGAGAATCTTGACCCAACTACTTTTAGAGCTCAATTCACTCTTCATACAGACCCGCCACTTGAAGTGGATAGAAAACAAGTTACATTTTAGTTATCTCTTCCTGAGCTATTTAAACAATGTGGGGTTTATATCATTACATATTTCACCTATGAAAGGAGGCATTCATTTCTACATTTTGTACACTTTAAATTCTTAATATTCTTGAGACATGATAACTGGGCTATCAATGTCCCTAGTTTTGTGTTTGGTATTCTGTCAAAACAAGCCATTCTATTCCAAGAGGGTTAACAAAATTCTATCTCTCACCACTATCTAATCAAGTTGGTAGTGGAAAAATCCTTAAGAGAGCAGTCAGATATTTACTGGGAGGAATTTTTGCTACATGAGTTTAAGGAGCCCACCCCTGAACCAATTGGGCATAGAGTGGGACAAAGGGTTAAAACTGCTAAAGGGGTTAGGAATTTTTTTATTGAAATAGGATAGTGTTCTTTGTCCAAGAAGAAATCTAGGGTTAGGACCCCTAATTCCCCTAACTCCACTAGTTCTACTTCAAGATTAGCTCATGAAGAGGAATTGGAGACTCCTACAGAAAAGTTTTAAGTTTCTCCTATAGTAGAAATGGTTTCCCCAAAGGATAAGAAAAAGAAAATTAACCCTAGTACTATTTGGCGAGCTAAGGCATCTCCTGTAGCCACGGGCATGTCTAGAAAAAGAAAATCTCCAGCAAAGAAGGAGGAAACTCCATTAAGGAGAAGTGCTAGGAAGAGGTCAAAAACAACTGAGGAGATTTTAGTTAATGAGCCAAATGTAACACAAGATTATGTGCAAAAGGAAGAAGAGGATGAAAACATTCAACAAGAAGCTAAATTACAACCTGAAACTTCTCAATAGGAAGGACAATGGACTGAAATTATGGAACAAGATACATTTGAGGAATGTCCTAATGTTAAAATAGAGCAGGTTCCTAATAAGTCAGTTAATGCAAAAGTCATCATAATTGGAGATGAGTCCAGCTTGGAAGAGCAGGCTTATGTATTTCGAAGGAGAGGGTCAGCCTCTAGGAATTTTTAGGAAGATGATTTAGAAAGTGATGATTATGATAGTTACATTAGGGAAGTAGGTGAAATAGCATTCTCTCCTACAACAGAAAGGGACCCTTATGAAGAAAATCTAGATATTGACATAGACCTTGTCAATAAGGTTGTAGAGTAAATTTTAAATGAAGGGTTAGATACATTAGCTTCAGTGGCTCAACAATGCTCTAACACTAAGAGGGCTATGATCATTTGGATAGATCCTTTGAAGATGATAAATGCTAATAATGGTAAGTCATTTGTTTCTCTAGCAGCAAACAATTCTAGCCCTAATACAATAACAAGACAATCTAGTTCAAATTCTTTGTTGTCTGTTATCTTCCAATTATCTAAGCAATTAAATACTGAAAGAGAGTAGTGGAAACAATAATGCAAAGAATTAAATAGGGTAGTGGACCTTCATTTTTAGGAAACACTTGTTCAGGAGGAAAAGATAGAATAATTAAGTGAACAACTTGACAAAATTACGTCTTTAATTCCTGACCTGATGGGTTGTAGATCTCCATCACCTGTCTATGCCTAGTTTCTTAAGGAAGATTTGTTAAACTATCAAATGACCTATATCATGTATGATAGGTCTTCCTCATTACAAGAGCCTACCCAATTTTCTCAAGCATTCCACAACTCTCCTGTAGCCATTCAAAATCTGTTATGTGAACTTTATCTCCACAATCTAGTAGTCCCTAATGACCGATTTTGGAATCCCTTTCTTTATGTTGGGGATATTCAACCTAGAGCCCTCATGTCCTAGGTATAGAATGAAATAAGTTGGGACACTCAAGCTAAGGTGTATAGGGATTTGGAGTTAGACATTCCCCTATTTCTAAGGCTTGAAGCTAAAGATCCTAAAACTTACTACTATAATTGGTTAAGGATAGCCCCCTCTGACTCAAGTAGCAAGATCATTTATCCAATGAGAAATGAAGCATTTAATGCATATGAGAAGATGATGGATTTTGATCTGCTTGAGGCTACAAATGTCATTCAGTGGTGCTAGAACAGTTTATCAAGGGAGATGAGAAATAGAGAATCGCATTCACCTCTCAATTTTTATATGGCAACATAGTGTGCCCCTTGGTACATTGCATTGGGAAGAGAAAGAGAAATTTTTTGGATTCCATTAACCTTTCAGCCTCCATTGTTGATGTCTCCTTTTCTTGCAAACTTAGAAAATCTGGATATTTTTGATATGTAGAGGGAAAAGGATAGATGGAAGAAGCACAGGGAAATAAAGGGATTCTACTAGAGCTGTGCAGAGGGAGGTGCTAGATAGAGAACAACTGCTGACTACAGATTGACAGTTAGGTTAAAGAATTTATTTGATGGAGGATCAACAAATAGTTAAGTTGAGGGGAATGATGAGACAATATTATGGAATGTTTTGTTTATAATTTTCTAAGTTTGGGCTTGAATATATTATGGTTTTTCATGAACATTAAATAGTCTTTTATGTTTCTAAGCTTTAGCTATATGTATAGTTGATACTTATGAAACTTAAGGACAAGAACAAATATATATAAAGATTAATGAATGTTATGATAAAATATAGTATATTTCTTCTCTAGCTTTAATGGGTAGATCTCTTGCAGCCGTATGAAAAGGCTACATTAAAATAGGGAAACTTATTATAATCTCTTCCTTAGATTCATGTTTTGGATTCTGTTATGTTAACCTTTTGCAAGAAGAATAAGTTAGCAAGGAGTGCGGACTCAAGGATGAGTGGATCTTTTAAGGTGGATAACTATTTCAAAAGTTCATCATAGCTCCACTCCTTCCATCACTTTGCGATTGTTGATTCAGTCCAAGTCAATCTAGTTTCCAGCATTCCTATATTCTTGTAGCACTAAATGTGGCTTATCTTCTTGAATGAATGATGTTGTTCTTCCTATAACTAAAGTTGTTATGATCTGTAATGAAGGATCTAGTTTGTAGGAGTTCTATTTTTCCTAGTTTCTTTTAAATAAGCTAGAATTGTTGATTCCAAGCTAGTTAGTCATTTTGAGAATTCCATACTATAAACCAGCAATAGAGTAAAAATACTTTGATGTCCTATATTGTACTAATGTTTCATTGAATGAATATATGACAGTTCTTCATTTCAATCTCTAAGTTATAATTCATTCATACTTCTATGGGGGCCCACATGGGAGATGAATTCCCTGTTCATGTTTAAGTAGGATTTAGTTAAGTTTCTTCAAAATTGTTAAGTAATGTTGTTGCTGCAACCACTGGTAGCAAAACCATTGACTGTTTCCTGCATCATAGGTTTATTTCTCAAAATTATCTATTTACTGTTAAGTTTGTTTCCTTTAAGATGAGCTTAATCAGTAGTTTCAGTTTCTAGTATAAATCTATTGTAGCAATAGTTTTTACTTTAGTAGTGATGACTATTGAGAAGAACTAAAGCATAAAATTTGCAGCCATCATCTCAAGTTCACATTTTTGGATTCATACATTAAATGAAGTCTAGCATGATGTTCTAAGTAGAAACATGATGATTTTTAGCAATGAATCACTATTAAAGGATCTCCAATCCTTGAGTTACTAGGATATTATTCTAACCAACCAATCACCACACTTCTCCTTCACCCTTTTTTGCTTATACAGTCAATAACATCTATTGATCTTCCAACATCCTCTATTCACCCATGCACACACATATCTAATGCTTAGGTTCCCTTAATACTTCCTCAATTAGGTTAACTCATCTTTTGCCACTCAATCTCCTTCGTAGATCTTAGGGTTAGATCAGATTCATTGAATCTACCTTCTTTATGTTCTTCGGCTCCCTTTCTAGAAACATCTCAAATCTCTTAAAGATTTGCAATAAAACATTTTTAGTGCATTAAATGCTTTCAAACAATCAATAAATAAAGTCAACACATTTTATATAATCCAAGAATTCAACAATGTCAGCTCCAAATCTGAATTCTCTTCAAATATAAAAATACTGATGCATAATCAATACTGTGATTAACTACTTAGTCTCCATGTAGAAAGCTTGGTCATTACTAAAAATGTTTCCTCCGCTTAAAGTGTCTTCCTCGGCAATTTGTTAGAAATAGGGAATACTGAGAGGGGGGGGTGAATCAGTATTCTACAAACTTTATCTTTTGCCCAATTATGGATATAACAAATTATCTTTATACATGCATAGCATAAGAAGCTAAACAAAATGCATAGAAATAAAACTAAAGAACTCATAACACATGATTTTTTCTCAAGGAAACCTTGGCCAAGGGAAAACCCCGGTGGGGATGGTACCCACAAAGATCCACTAATCAAAAGTATCATGTTAAGGATGTGGACCCTGTTAGGAGTCTATTCCAAATATATAGTGTATCAGTCCTGATTAAGGGACTATAGGCCTTGTTAGAAGCCTCAACCCTGTTAGAAGTTCATTGTACAAAATGTGATCACCAACTGAGCTCACTGCCCAAACAGGTAATGTACAATATACACTGATTAAAAAATAGGTCAAGGTACATAACCTTATTCTTCTTGCATCAATAGCTCTTTACTAATCTTTCACTATTTCTATTACATATGCTTCATATACTTCGCATCATACTATTACAAATGCTTCATATACTTCACATCATACTATTACAAATGCTTGCTGCTTATTACCATTTCTTACTTCCTTACATTACACTTTGCAATTATAAATACATTTACATATGTACCAATAGCTTTAACCAAGAGTAAAAATCAAAGATGTCATCCCTTTATATTGTTAAGACATTATTTTGATAAACAAAATAATCCCTTAACTCTTTACCAATTCTACCTTCAAATACTGTCATATCAACTTCACACTATCTTTGGTAAAACTATCATAACTTCTTCCGTACATGTCATACTAACTTTTACTCTAAGATGGGTCATCATTAATCACCATAGAGTCTATGTTCAAGTTCACAAGCACTGAACTCACTCTAGTCAATGTCACAAACAAAAACTATGTCTAGGTATACTGGTAAAAATACTATCTCATACTTAGACAAATATGCAATGCGCTATGTCATACTTGCTCTCTAACTTGTGCAATCTTCATGTGGATCATATGTTTCCATAATGACAACATCTATGCAATCAACTTATCCAAATTGCCAACAATCTCCCCCTTTGTCATTGGTGGCAACATATGAGAAAATTGGCTAAGTGTGCAACTCCAAAATCTCAAAATTGACAAAATTGTGGCCATAGTATAACATATATATACTATCCTTATAACTCCTCAAAAAATATTATCTATAACACAATACTCCCCCTAAGAGTATCAACTCTTATCATATATTATCAATTTTCTGCTAAGTATCTCTTCCCCTTTGACAATAATGACAATAATAGTAGGGAGGACTACAAAATTGTATCAAAAAAAAGTTATACCTCAATCTATTTATTGCAAAGCTGGTAGGCTTGCAACACTATCTGCAAAATCTATCTTCATGTTTTCTATCTCCTTTTCCCATGACTTCTTAATGGAATTAGCCACATTGAGTAGTGCGCTCAGTCCATAAGATGCTATTTGACAAGCTTGGAGGTTTTCAAAGCTAAATTTCTAAAAAGATGTCTTAGTTGTAAAACAATCTTCTAACTGCTCTTCAATAACACTCAACTTCATAGTAGCATGCTATCTCAAGAGAGTATATCTCCTCAAATTTTTGTCTTTCTCATCTTGTAAAATTTTGATTTCATCAAAAAGTTTCCTAAATTTCTTTTCAACATTACTGACCTTCATATTAGGGTTAGATAGAAGGTTTGTTTCATTCAGAATCTCAACTTCCTTCAATTTTATATTCTGATCTTCCTCAGCTATCAAAGTTTCTAATTTTGTACACTGTATGTACAAAGCTTTTCCTATCTCCAAATGTTTCCTCAAATCTTTGATACAAATATCAAGAGTATTGATATCATTGTTGATGTATTGACTAATGTTTAACAACATTTTAGCCTCATAATTTGCTTGTGCTTTTACTTTTGTACTCATCATAAAAAGTGCTCATCACTTTCTTTGCCTTGTCCATAGGATCTTCTTCTACAATCTGTGTGGTCACAATACTTTGCATCTTTTCAATTAGGTTCTTCAGACATCCTTCTAGACTTTTAAATTTCTTATTCTTCCCAATGATTTTGTTCAAAGATGTGATCAATTCCATCTGATCATCATCATCCACTTTTTTTCCAAAATCCTCAAACAAAGATCCATTTTGCTTCGTCTTTCTAGTCTTAGGAGTAAGAATGATTTCTTCTTTAGAGGGTAAAAATGCTTGTACTTTTGACACTTTGGGTTCTTTAATAGGAAATTGGGTTTTCTCTGCTTCTATAGTTCTATCCAGTTCATCAAGAGCTGAATTGTCAACAATGTTCTCTAGATTCTTGAATACATTATCATCAGTATCCAAGGTGATCCTTGTACCTTCAACATTCATAGATTCTTCTTCAATATTAATAGCTAGTGGAGAGGGAATATCATCATGTTCTACTTCTAATGATTTCTCTACTATAACTGATGTCTCTCCAACAATTTATGCCATAACTTTAACTATTGCTTGTTCAATCTCTACATTCACTTGTTCATATTGTCCTGCCATAATCTGAATGGTTCTCATTTTTGTCCTCAAGTGGGTGCTAAGGGGCTTTAGAATTTTCTTAAGATGTTCATCATCTCTTACATCACATAGTTTCTTCACAAGATTCTCTCTGATAGATTTGTCTTCTTCTTGTGCTCTCATCTTCCTGTTAGCAAGTTTTTGCAATAATTCATCAGGAATCTTTCCTTGAATAGAGTCAAAACTCTTATTAGCCAGAATCAAATGCTTGACCACTGCATTTTCAAGATTCAATTTATCATAATAGTTATATAGGTCATAGTACTTATTCATTTTAGTGAAATCTCCATCTTTTATGATTTCTTCATTCACTCTCTCAACTCTAGGTTTCCATACTTTCTTCTTCACAGTAGTATCATCCTCTTTAATTTCTACAATTTTCCTAGGTACTAGTTGCACCAAATTTTTCTACCTCTTACTAGGTCTAGTATCTATTTCTTTCACTCTCTTTCTTGGTGTGGAGGAATTAGATCTAGTAGGCTTTCTTGCTACTTGTTCCTTCTCAGGTTCCTCTACTTTCACTTTGATTGGTGCTGCACTAGATGATAAGGGAGGTACAGATAAAATCTCTTTCTATCCAATGTCTTTGATTACTACTGCTATCTGCTTTACCACTAAGAATTCTCTCTTTGTCAATCTTGTATCCTTTAATATTTTCTTAATAGTTCTCTCAACTCTTTTCTTAGACTATTTCTCCTCAAGTATAACCTTTGCAGAGTTGAAGTTTTCTTCAAAAGTTCCAAATTTGTTACTGTGGGTGTCAATCTTACATTTAAGTAGCCTGTTCACATATTCTTCTATCTCTTTTTTAGATATTTCATAGCCAAGAGGGTCTATGAACTCAATTCTAGGCTCAACTACTTCAATGTATGTAAAGTCAGTGTCAACCATAAAACATATTTCATTCTTGTATTTCTCCACAAGAGACTGTGGAATCCTTGATCTGCTAGACACAATATTCTGAAATGTCTTAATAATAAGTACTACACTCTCATTAACACTATCAATAACATGCTTTTTGTATACTACATTAACCCTTTCCATTTTATTTAGTCCATCATTGCAATCATTTCCTATGGTGTAATGAAATCTCCTCAAAAGATGAAAAAACATGTAAGTGATCAAAGATGAAAATCTGAAATGTGCATACTTGGTCTTCTTAATCTTCTCCAAGTTCTCAAACAATTGAATTCTCAGAATTTCACACATATCAACTAGGACTTTGTCCACACACATCAAATAAGCTATGTGTACCATTCTAGTTGCCATGTCATCTTCTCTGGAATTTGCACAAAACCTGGTTGTTAGGATCTTGCATAGGTATCTAACATCAGGTTGTTTGACCTTACTAATTACAATTCTTCTGTCATTATAGGATGAAATAGTGTTATCAATGACTATCTTTCTCATGTTCTTCTCATTTAAAGGAATAGATCTAGATTTAGACAGTCTAGTGACTTCATGAATCAAATTAGTTGTAATTTCTATCACTCTATCTTCTAGCCAAAATTTCCCATTCTGAATTCTGCTAAGGATTATCTTAGTGCATTCTTCATCATCAAACTCATACTGTAAGGCATACTTAACAATCTCATTGTCTTTCAAATTTTCATAACCTTGTTTCAATGACATGTCCTGGTTGTAAATATTATCATACTCACTTGTAAAATCACTATCATTAATGGTTTCTAACTTGCATCCCAGATAACTTCTTACATTTTCTAAATGCAAAACTCCATCTGGTACAGATGATAAAGCTAACTTAGGGTCTTCTTCCAGAGGTTCAACTAGTCCCTCTTCATTCTAGGTCTATTATTATCTCTAATATTGTGAATTAAAGATACATCCATGATTACTTCAAATTCCTTTTACCGATTCACAGATTTGTCAAGTAAAATACCTCAAATTCATAATTTTAGGGCTTGCGTAGATTCGGCGCTCAAATCCTTCACCAAATTGTTGCAAAATGCTTCCAATCACTGCTCTTTGATCTCTTTAATACTTTTGTTCACTTTGATGATCAAATAACATCAATCATAATCTTTTATTACTTTAATCTCATTTAGTTCTGACATCGCATTCAATTCTTTTGCCGCTTCTTTCCAAAAAGTTGTTTCTACTATCCTGCAAAACTTAAAACTTCTTGCAATCTCATAAAACATAATATTTTTCTTTTTTCTCTTAACCATATCATTATAATATCATAAACTACCTTCCATTAACTACGCAAGACTTAATTCATCATAAATCTACTCCTACACTAATCTAAGTTCCTAATCTACTATAATTTTCATAAATTAAATGCTTTGAGATAGGTCAGGTAAGGATTCATTCTTACCATTTGATACTTCACCTTTCTAATTGTTTTCAATGTTGAATATGTCTCCTTGATCTGTGCTTTTAACAAACTTCACTTCATCTGTATTGCTATAACAACCTTTTTATTTGTTATCTGCATCTTCATGTCTTCTTTCATGATTTCTAGGGTTAGGATTAGTATGAAAAACTTCATTGTTCATTCTGCAAAACCTTGCTATATGTCCAATCTTGTTGCATATCTGACAAAAAATTCCATTTCTTCCATATCTTGGTCTAGGTGGATTAATTTATGATCTGCAATTTCTATCAATGTGTCCAACCTTGTTGCATCTATAACATATTACTCCATTTCTTCTAGTCATATCTTCAATAGGTTTCTTATTTGCATTGTTAGTATTCCTAAACATTCTACTATTATTGTTATTCTCAACAAATTTAGGTTTTCTACCTTCAATAGCTCTATGTCCAAATCCATGATAGTTATAACAATAACCATTAAGAGGTTTAAATTGCTTACCTGTGCAATCTCTCTTCATATGACTAATAGTATTACAAGCAAAACATCTACCTTTGAATTGTCTTTGCATACCTTTGGATGATTCATCTTGCTTTTGTGATTCTTCTTCTTTAGGTATATCTTCAAATTTGTTGATCTCATTAGGCTTCTTCTCATCTAAGCTTTTAGATACTTTCAGATCTCGTTCCTTGCTTTCATTATTTTCTTTAAGAGTATTAAATCCAAGACCAGTCTTATCATAGAATGGTTTCTGAAAAGATGCTTGTGTATCAATCTTCTCACTAGTTGAATATAGCCTTTCAAGTTGTTGCTTGGATTGAGTCAGTTCACCTTTCAAAATCTTGTTGTATTTCTCAAGTTCAGCATACTGCACATTGACTTTCTCAAGTTCAGAAGTTACATTTCCAAGTTTACAATTTCAGTCCTTCATTTTCAGTTTTTAGACTTTCATTCTCAGATTTCAGATTTGCTTCAATCTTGCCATTTCCATCTTTCAAACTAAGCTTCAAATTTTCATCTTCAATTCATGCTTAAGGATCTCATTTTCTTTTTCCAAATTGTCATCACAATCTTCAATAAGAACTTTAGATTTCTTTTCAGATCTCATATCTTCTAATTTTTTTTTCAATTTCTCAATGAGGTTCTTTGCATCATGATATTTTCCTTTTAGAGTGTCTCTTTCATCAGTAAGCATATCAATCTATTCAAGAGCTTCTTCAAGATTCTTCTGTAGTTGATCCATATCCATAGAGATCTTACTCAAGCTACTAGGCTTTCCTTGAATGATTCTTTTCCGAGTAACTAAGCTCTGATACCAATTGTTAGAAATAGGGAATACAAAGAGAGGGGGTGAAACAATATTCTACAAACTTTAACTTTTGCCCAATCATGGATATAACAGATTATCTTTATACATGCATAACATAAGAAGATAAACAACATGCATAGAAATAAAACTAAAGAACTCATAACACATGATTTGTTCTCGAGGAAACCCTGGCCAAGGGAAAACCCTAGTGGGGATGGTACCCACAAAGATCCACTAATCAAAAGTATCTTGTTAAGGATGTGGACCCTGCTAGGAGTCTATTACAAATATATAGTGTATCAGTCCTAATTAAGGGACTATAGGCCTTGTTAGAAGCCTCAACCCTATTAGGAGTTGGTAGTACAAAATGTGATCACCAGCTAAGCTCACTGCCACAATAGGTAATGTACAATATACACTGATTACAAAATAGGTCAAGGTACATAACCTTATTCTACTTGCATCAATATCTCTTTACTAATCTTTCACTATTGCTATTACATATGCTTCATATACTTCGCATCATACTATTACAAATGCTTGCTGCTTATTACCATTTCTTACTTCCTTACATTACACTTTGCAATTACAAATACATTTACATATATACCAATAGCTTTAACCAAGAGTAAACATCAAAGATGTCATCCCTTTATATTATTAAGACATTATTTTGATAAACAAAATAATCCCTTAACTCTTTACCAATTCTGCCTTCAAATACTGTCCTGTCGGCTTCACACTATCTTCGGTAAAATTATCATAACTTATTTCATACATGTACTAACTTGCACTCTAATATGGGTCAGCATTAGTCACCATAGAGTCTATGTTCAAGTGCACAAGCACTAAAATCACTCCAGTCAATGTCGCAAACAAAAACTATGTCCGGGTATACGGGTAAAAATACTGTCTCATACTTAGACAAATATGCAATGTGCTCTGTCATACTTGCTCTCTGACTTATTCAATTTTCATGTGGATCATATGTTTCCATAATGACAACATCTATGTAATCAACTCAGCCAAATTTCCAACATAATTAACTAATGATTGGTCGACACTAGAATTTTGATAGGCATACACTAACTCAGTCGACACTAACATCACTTAGCTTGAACATGATTTCTCTATTTTTTATCAGTCAAGCCTACCAGTTTAGTCTTTAATCTTACTAAGATAAATAATACATTGTCTCATCATTGTACAACATAATCAAGTACACTTTGTAGTATCAAGGTAACTCAACCTTTCCTTAGGTGCTATTGTTACCAACCTTGCCTACCCCCTTCACAACACTCAAATAGATATAGTACTTTCCTAAGTAGCAATAGTCTTATCAATTAAGATTTGACATCAATGACAACCCAACAATTGTTTTAATTGTAGTTTCCAACAATCTCCCTCTTTGGAATTGATAGTAACACTATATGATATCACTTGAATAACACATGGATTACCAACCAATCCAAAATTTATCTATCCATCAAAAAAAAAAATTTAATATCCTTAGCTTCATTCTAATTCAAAATCTATAAGCCTCATTTTAGTGACCGTTAGAAATATCCATATCTCCCTCTAGCCTGATTCTTCATTTCAGTTCATCATCTCCTAACTTTTCCTTTTAGTGTCATGTGTTATTATATCATCTTAGTTCATCTCCCTCTTTGAAAAAAATGCCAAAGCAACAACTAAAACAAACATCCATCAGATGTAGATATTATCTATGTAGCTTAGTGTTTCTCCCTCTGTCATCTTACTTATGACTAATTCCTTGTCTTTTCTCTTCTTCACAACTCTAGGCTAGTCCTAAATTGTGACAAACTTTTACATCAATCTATCAGATATTCTACTGTAGCATATTTGATGCAGTGCTCCTAGCTTAACTAGCCAGCCTCAGTTAGGGGAAGGACCCCTAATTGACTTCTCAAATACTCATGTGCTTCTTTAGTTAAAGCTTTAGTGAATGTCTGCTAATTGTTCCTTTCTATTCACATATTCCATTCAGACTTCTTTATCTTGTACCAATGCTCTCAAGTAGTGATATTTGATTGCTATGTGCTTGGTCTTAGTATGCATCACTGGATTCTTAGAAATGTTGATAGCACTTGTGTTGTCATAGAAAATAACAACTGCTTTAGTGGTTTCTTCTTTCATGCCTACCAACAATTGTTTTATCCATACCAAAGTTGAACATTTTACTATAGTAGCAACATACTCGGCTTCAACAGTAGATAGGGAAATGCAATTTTGTTTCTTTCTCATCTAGGAGACTAATTTATATCCACGAAGGAAAGCTCCACTACTAGTACTCTTTATGTCATCTACATTTCTTGCCCAATCAGCATCTATATATACTCTTAGTTCAAATCTTTCATCCTTCTTGTAATATAGCCCATAGTCAATAGTCCCTTTCAAGTATTTCATAGTTATTTTTACTACCATCATGTGTGTTTCCTTAGGATTAGCAGAGAATCTTGCCACAATCCCAATAGCTAGTGCAATATCTGGTCTATTATGTACATCATACTGCAATTTTCCAATCATGGATCTATACAAAGTCTGGTTCACTTCTATAGCATCATCATTCTTAGATAACTTTTGTCCAGTAGCCATAGGAGTACTCATTGGTCTAGAATCTTCCATCCCAAAAAATTTCAGTATTTCATTAACATACTTAGACTGTGTAATGAAAATTCCTTTCTTCATTTGATATACTTGTAAACCAACAAAGAATTTGATCTCACCAAACATGCTCATTTCAAATTCAGTTTGCATTTCATTTGAAAATATTTTACACAAAGCATCTTGTCCACCAAAAATAATATCATCCACAAAAAAAATTTCCAACAGGATACCTTTACCTTCTTCATCTTTCATGTATAGATTGCTTGTGTCATTTGTTCTTGAAAATCCAATCTGTATCAAGTAGTTATGTAATTTCTCATACCATGCTCTGGGAGCTTTTTTGAATCCATATAGTGCTTTGTTTAGTTTGTATACCATGTGTCTTCTGTTTGGATCAATAAAACCTTCTAGTTGTTCTATGTAAACTTCTTCTTCTAGTATACCATTTAAGAATGTAAACTTGATATCCATTTGATAAACCTTGAAATCTTTATAAGAAGCATATGCAAGAAGAGTTCTTACTACTTCTAGTCTAGCTATAGGGGCAACTATCTCCCCATAATCTATTCCTTTTTCTTGTGCATAGCCTTTGCATACTAGCCTAGCTTTGTTCCTAGTTATTTCACCTTTTTCATTCAACTTATTCTGGAACACCCACTTTGTTCCTATAACATTTTTGTTTTTAGGTCTTTTCACCAAAGTCCAAGTATCATTCTTCTCTATCTGGTCTATTTCTTCATTCATCGCTTGTATCCAATCTTCATTTTCTAATGCCTCTCTAGTTGACTTAGGTTCAAATTCACATAGTAAACATGTTAGATCCATTGTCTTACTTCTGTTCAAAATTCTAGTATGTTCATCTCCAATTATCTGTTCAGGCTTGTGATGTCTTCTTACATATTTTGCCAAAACAAGTTCAGCTCTAATCTCCTCTATTTCATTAGGTTCCTCAACAAGATTTTTAGATTCAGCTTCTGAATGCTTGAGAACCTCTTCCTGATACTTGACAGCATTATCTTGTCACTCGACATGTTCTTGTTCTCTTTCAATATTATTTTCTTGATGCTCAACAACCTCTTTCTATTTCTTGGCATTGCTTACCTGAGACTCGACATCAGGTATAAGTTTGTTACTTACCTCTTCTTCTTCTTCAATATACACAAAAGATCTATAATCTTTTGGTTCTCTTTTTTTATCAACTTCATTTCTTTCTGCATACTCATCAACTTTCACATTCACACTTTCCACAATTTTGTTAGTGTTAGAGTTCAAACACGTATAAGCTTTAATTTTTGTGGAATACCCTAGGAATATGCCTTCATCACTTTTAGCATCAAACTTTCCATTCCTATTGTCTTTAATATGTAGCACTTTCTTCCAAAAATTATAAAGTATTTAACACTCGGTGCATGCCCATACCATGTTAGATTTGTACCTTTCTTGATCTGTACCTGGTTAAGAGTGTAGATAGCTATACTTATAGCTTCTTTCTAGTATTTCTGTGCCACAGTATTTTCAATCAACAATGTCCTTGCACAATCCAAGATAGATCTATTTCTTCTTTCTACTATACCATTCTATGGAGGTGTTCTAGGTGTAGACATCTGTCTTTTGATTCCTCTTTCATTAAAAAATAGATTGAATTCATTTTATGTAAATTCTCCACCTTAGTTAGATCTAAGACATTTTAGGTTCCTACCTGTCTCCTTCTCAACCTTAGCCAAATACCACTTAAAGAATTGAAAAGCATCAGATTTTTGTTTTAGAAACATTACATGCATCATCCTAGTATGATCATCAACAAACAATATAAAATATATAGCACCATAGTAACTTTGTCCACCCATAGGTCCATAAAGGTTAGTATGAACCAAATCTAAAATGTTATCAGAAGTAAAGGATTTTCTCTTAAAACTTGACTTTGTCATTTTTCCTAACTAGCATTCCTTGCACATCACATTCTCAGGTTTCTTCAATCTAGGTAGACCTCTTACTTTCTTCTTCTTACTTATTTGTACCAGATTATCAAAGTTAACATGACATAGCCTCTTATGTAAAAACCAAATGTCATCAAGCTGTGCAACCATACATGCTTCTTCAGATAGGTCAAGATAGAAAAAATTACCTCTAGTTTGTTCTCCACTTCCAATCAGTTCATTAGTGGCATCAAATATTTTAGCTTTCTTGTGATGAAATTCTACTTGGTAACTAGTGTTTTTGAGCTAAGAAACACTTAGAAGTTTATAATCTAGACCTTCAACCCAATATGCATTTTCACAAGAGATCTTATCATTCAATTTAATCAAACCTTTTCCTCTAACAGGACATGGTGCATCATTACCAAATTTTACACTTTTACCTCTATGATGATGTAAGGTCTCAAACTTACTCTTGTCACCAGTCATGTGATGTGAACAAATACTATCAATAATCCATTTTTCATTCTTGTTCACATACGAGATCAATGCAGTTTTCTCATCCTCATCAGATTCATCTTTCATTACAACATAGACTACCTCAATTTCAAAATCATCACTATTAGTGTCAGTTTCTTTTTTAGCAATGTAACAAGATTTCTTACCTTTTCCTTTGTAGTCTTTGTACCTTCAGTAGCTTCTATCATCTCTTATGTCTTTGTGTTTTCCTTTTCTTTCTTCATCTTTATCATTCTTGTCAAGACATCTAGCAGCTATATGACCAACTTTGTTACATGCAAAACATATAATAGGGAGTTTACCTTTATATTTTCCTTTTCCCCTTCTTAGTCTTCTAGCCATAAGAGCTTCTAGATCTTCAAGTTATTCATTAGAAGTGCCACTATCACTATCACTTTCACTTTCACTTTCACTTTCACTAATGCATCTTTCTTTCTCTTTATTTGGCTTGTTCAGAACTAATTGTGACTTAAAAGAAGATTCAACATTACCAATACTACCAACAGTGAAGTTATCATAGTTAGAGAGTTCAAAAGTAGTCAGCTTGCCAACCAAAATTTCCAAAGTAAGCACATTTGTAGAGTTACATCTAGATTCCTAAATAGCAAAGATCTTAATAGCATATATAGGATGTAGAGTTCTTAGTACTTTACCAATTGTAGTATCATCCTCAATAGTTCCACTTGCTCCTCTAATAGCATTCACAACTTCTTTTATCCTACCATAATATTGTGCAATGTTCTCACCTTCTTGCATTCTTATTTCATCAAACTTACCTCTGAGACTCTTAGCCTTAGCTTTTAGTATATTTATGTCACCACCATAGATCTTTGCAAGAGTGTCCCACCTCTCCTTAGCACTTGTGCAATCCTTAATGTCCTCAAATTCTAGATAACTTAGGGTAGATGCAATTTCTAACATTGCCTAATTATGTTCTTGCTTAGCTCCCATTTCTTTAGCAGTCAAAGGTGCGACAGGTGAGACATAGTCATTCTCAATGTAGTACTTTGCAGAATCACCAATACCGGCCAAATGCAACTTCATTAAGATTTGTCAGGTAGGGAAATTTTCCTTATTTAGCTTTGTTACCTCCTTCTTATACATCCTAATCATTTGCTTCAAGCCCCTTTAAAGTTGATTTCTGTAAACACCAATAATAAGCAACACAACTCTGATACCAATTGTTAATATGATTTAGAACAACAAAGAGGGGGGGTGAATCAGTTGTTCTTAGGTCCATATGTATAAAAAAAACTTCAAAAACTATTTCTTAAATTAGATCTAACAACCAAAACCAACTTGGTCATCACTGATTCAATAATAGAAACATATAACATTGCAGTCCACTACCCAGCTGTATCTAACTTGTAAAACAAAGAAATGTCTAAACCAAAACATTCACACAAGCATTGACACTAGAATTTATAGTGGAAACCCAATCTGGGAAAAACCACTTTGTAACATGCTACTATTATTTTCACTCTTCTAAAGTGAGCTCAGTTAAAAGCCAACCCTGTCAAAGGTTACAATACACACTGTTAGGTGTGACCCGATTAAAGGATTTCAATCACCTTGTTAAAAGTGAGCCTTGTTATAGGACTTACATATACTCCATTTGAATGCAACCTTGTTTAAAGGATTTAAACATATGACTATTAGGTTAACCTCTATTAAAAGGATTTTCACTATTACAATGGTTAGAAAGTAGCAGCAGTATTGATCTGAAAAACATACAACTCACTTTAAAAATATCAGATCCAATTCCATACACAAATGCTGGTTTACTGACTTTGAAACTTTTCCATCTCCATCTTTGATCTCCTTGAAACTTTTCTTCAAGAAATCACCACACTTCTCCTTCATCCTTTTTTTCTTATACAGTCAATAACATCTATTGATCTTCCAACATCCTCTGTTCACCCGTGCACACACATATCTAATGCTTAGGTTAACTCATCTTTTACTACTCAATCTCCTTTGTAGATCTTAGGGTTAGGTTAGATTCATTGAATCTACCCACTTTATTTTCTTTGGCTCCTTTTCTAGAAACATCTCAAATCTCTTAAAGATTTACAATAAAATGTTTTCAGTGCATTAAATGCTTTCAAACAATCAATAAATAAAGTCAACACATTTTACACAATCCAAGAATTTAACAATGTTAGCTCCAAATTTGAATTCTCTTCAAATATAAAAATATTGATGCTCGGTCAATACTGTGATCAACTACTCGGTCTTCATGTAGAAAGCGCAGTCATTACTAAAAATGTTTCCGTAGCTTAAACTATCTTCCTCGGCAATTAACCGATGTTCAGTCGACACTAGAATTTTGCTCGACATACACTGACTTGGTCGACACTAACATCACTTAGCTTGAACATTATTTCTCTATTTTTGCTTGGTCAAGCCTACCAATTTAGTCTTCAATCTTACTAAGATAAACAATACATTGTCTCATCATTGTACAACATAGTCAAGTACACTTTGTAGTATCAAGATAACTCAACCTTTCCTTAGGTGCTATTGTTACCAACCTTGCCTACCCCCTTAGCAACACTCAAATAGATATAGTACTTTCCTAAGTAGCAACAGTCTTATCAGTTAAGATTTGACATCAATGACAACACAACAATTATTTTAATTGCAGTTTCCAACAATACCATTATCATCAAAATCTCTACAAGTGTGTTTACTCTTTGAAATTGACAATGAGGATTTTAATTCTCTCCTTGAAAGAAACTCATAAATCAATTAAATAAATTTCTTGACAATTGGAATGTTTTAAATGCCTTACATATAAAACATACAAGAGTAAAAAAAAAAGAAGCAGAGAGACAACAAAAATATATGGTAGAAATTGTAGTGTATTTGTATTAAAATAAACTTATCAATTACAAACAAAATCTCATGCTCAGAAGGTCAGACACAAAAATTAGAAGTCTTCTCTGTAGCAATTTTACTCATTTTTTCTATTATCTTTTCAACTAGCACCTCAAAATGAGGTTACAACTTCTATCTATATCTCAACCATCTTGGAATTCTCTTATCAATGAGAATGCAACAAGCTTCTGATGGTTGGAAACCTAAACCTAGAAATCATAGAAGACAAATTACAATATAAGCCCTTACGCGGTGGAAAGAGAAAAATACTTTGGACTATTCTACTCCTGGCTCATTGGTTGTTGACACCTTTGTACGTCAATATTCATGATATCTTCTTTGAGTTGTTGTTAGATATGGTGACCATCATTCCAGCTAACTTACACCATTCTAACTGATAGCTTATCATCCATGTACTCTAAGGTCAAGTGTCAGGTACTCCAGGTGTCCTCTATTGGAAATATAAATGGGAAAGTAATACTGAGAGGGGGGGCAGTGAATCAGATATTGTCTACTTTAACCTTTTGATCTGATAAAACTTTATGCATAACATAAACAAAACTTGATCATTGTAAGCAACTAAACATATAAAACAACATAAGTAAAATCACTCATAACACCATGATTTTGGTAACCCAGAAACCCTTGAAAGGTAAAATTGGGGTGGGGATGACACCCACAAATCTTCACTACTATAGTAATAAATTTTTCCTGTTAAGGCTTACAAAATGTGATCAATTCATGATCTACCCTATGAAAGGTCTGCTTGGTCAAAAGCTAAAAGACTTATATAGTCTACCTTGTTAAAGGATTTATAAACTTACAATAAAGTAAGCACTCGGTAAAGAGATCTACATAAATTCTATTAAGACTACTTGATTAAGAGATTTACCCTGATACACTGGTCAAAATGTCTGAGTACCTAATCTTTTGGTTTGCACTTTTATGTAGATTACAGATCTCCTCTTTACTTTATATTTTGATCTCTTTTATCTGATTTTTCTTGATTCTGTCCTTTCACTACTTAACTCAGTCACTGGACTCTATGTGAATATAATTCTCAGATCATTTTCTCATACTCATTTGATCTCAGTATCTCTTTTGTCTCTAATTCACACACTTCTCTTGGTTTAGATCTTACCCTTCTATAATAACAAAAGTGTTTTACCATTTCAAGATCTACGGTTTAGATTTATTTCTATTGCCACCTAAACTATACAATTTTCTGATTGGCTCTACGTTTTACATAGGGATCAATGATAAGAAAATGGATGTGTAATTACCTCTATAATTACCTCAATACAAAACATTATTATCACCAAAAATGGTTTACCTTGATCATTGTGCCATTCCAAACTTGTATGTCATTCCTGGTTAACTCAGTAAAAGCTATTCTTGGCACTCAGCATTAACTGTACTCAGCATTGGTTGAACCTCTCCATTACTTGGTAATCATTGATATATGTAACTCAGCAACAACTATACTCAGCATATTACAAACACATAGTGACCATTACTCGACAATACTACTGCTCAGTAAGTATACAATATATAACTCAGTCATAGTGATAACCAACCATCATTGCCTAGATATATGACTAAGTGTGAAGCACTAATGGTCAATAAAACTATAGAGATCTAAAATCTCCCCCTTTGACATTAGTGGCAAAAACACTTTGTCATAACATTTGTATTTATAATTAGGAAAATATGTTTGTACAAGCCTAATACTCCCCCTGAGATATATATACATTCAAAATTTTTGTTACCTATCCCTGTTCAGTCTATGTCTGTACTTGTGTCATGATGATTCCCCCTTGTTTTTTACATGACTAATCTCTTCATTAGTGGGTAGCTCACAAAATTTCTCTAGAAAAGGTTTATGGAGCACCATGATCATGTAAAGTGCATTTGTCCAAGTAGTTGAAGCAATGTTTAACACTTCTATTTTCACTTCAAGATTGGTAGCTAAACTGATGAGACTCTTGGCTATGGACAAATGTGGATCACTTTGGATCAATTCTTTAGCCTTCGCTAACTTTCTCTATATAGCCTCCAGATGAGGTGTTAAAATAGTTTGAATAGAGAGTAGGCAAGAATGAAACTTTCCATCATTAGCCATCAGCTCAGCTAACTTACCTTATGTTTGCATGATTTTTACATAATGTGCAACACTGGTGTCTGCATCCAAGGTCAGGGACTAACTTGTAGCTTTGATCTCTTGCTTGAGAGTATCAAGCAATTGTTGATTCTCCTTAGTGAACAATTCAACATTACATATTTTGGCCATTAGAGACTATCCATTCACAACTAATCCCTTGGTCTCCTTTACCAAATTGGACAGCTCCACCCATTTCACTGTGATCTTGAAAGATATCATTTCCAGCATTTTGGTCTCAAACTGTTGTTCTAACCATTCAAATAACTTATCACTTGCACAACTAACTTCATTATTGACTTTCTGAACCATGTGTACAAGTTGTTCCAATATGGGAAAGGAACTATTTACATCTGATAAGTCATATACTTCATTAAATATATCTTTAATTTCATGAAGAACCTATTTTTGTTGATGCTCTCTTTAGAGTTCTACTTTCCTGCTTTTCCTTGTCAACAAGTCTTTCATTATCTGTAGTTTCTCATAAGGAAGGTTATCTTTATCCCATTTAGGAATAATAATTACTTCATCAATTGTTACCTCATCTTTCTTCTTCTGTACTCCTAGTGGGGTGCTTCCACTCGACATCTGTACAAGAGCTTTGATTGCCTCTTGCTCCTTTGGCTCTTGTTCTTCAATGAATTTTCCCTTGATGTTTTCTGCTTCTTTCCCCTTATCCTCAGTATGAGGACTAACAGCTTGTTCATCTGACTTGATTCCTTGTTATTTTATGTTGTTTTCTTTCATAGGAGGACTTTGAATTTTGTCTTTTGCTTTGTCTTCTTCCTCGATAGATGGAGGTGGAGTTAGTGGTACCAACTTGATAGGTTCCTTGGTAAGGCTTGTACCAACTAACTTGTCCATAGTAGCAACTTCAGGTAGTGTAGGATTATCATCAATATATTGTGTGCTTGTAATTGTGGGATAATCCATGACTTGTAACAGTATAGTGTTACTACCTGGCATGGGTGTGTCAATTGCTTTCATGTTCTTTAAATCATCCTCAGTTAAGAACAAATTCTTAATGGGGCTCTCCTCTGATATGTCAACAATGTGAACCTCAGATATATCATGTGTTTTCACTTCCTTAGGAGTAACAGTCTCCATTTTATTTTTCTTGGTTTCATGTTCAACAACTGTGGAAGTAGTAGCATCTTTTCATTCATCCTGGGCGGGTAACAATCCAAACAATACCTTCCAAATCTTAAGACTTTCTTGTACAACATCTTCAACCTTGTGTTGAAGAATTAGATAGGCTCTAAGTTTAGGATCAAATTTTCCTCTGTATTGCTCAATTATCTATTTGATATTTGTGGGGGTGAGAGTGGATTCAACTTGTGCCAATGTACTCTCCCTTATTTCCTTCTCTATTTGTAGAGCATACTCCCATTTCTGTGCAACCCTGTTGCATAATTCTTTTGGAATCCTATTTTCAATTTCAATTGGTAGCATCCTGAAAATGCATAACATTTCAAGAATAGCATCCTCAACTTTTTCTTTATCTCCAATGCTCATGTTTCCAAACATTAATCTTTTCACCTCATACACTGATGTAGTCCTAGTAATCTTAGGACATAATTCATCAATAGTGAGTTGATGTGTGCCCTATTGTGTGACCTTCCCCTTTATTCCTTCATCACTTTTAGTTTCTTCATCATCATCTTGTGTTAAAAAAAGTTTCCTTCTCGGCTTCTTCATAGCCTTAGTCGGCACTAACTTGGGTTGTGTGGATTTTCACTTTGCAAATGCAAGAAGCATCTTAGGAGTCTCAGCAGTAGTTCTTCTAGTTCAAGGCCTTAGTGATGGTGTCTCAGACACTTTACATTTCAACACTCTTCTCTTTGGTAGGGACTCAACAATTAGTGGTTTATTTTCTTCTTCTTCTTCTTTCTCACTACTACTAGTTGCACTCTGTTCATCTTCTCCCAATTCTTGGGTCAACTCTAGTGGAGCATCCTTCTCAGATTCTTTAACATACTCTTCCAGATTTTTCACTATTTTCTTTCTTTTCCTCTCAGTGGTGGCAGCCAATAATCCCAAAGGGATCTTGCATTTAGCTTCTTCAAATGTTCCAAAGTAAGGTGCCTTTATATCAATTTCTTCAGCTAAGAGAGTTGTGATTGCAATAGTAGCTTCATCTATGTTGAGTTCATAGGGTAAAGGCATTAACCATGAAACCCTAGGTAGGACTGCCTATGCATAAGTGAAGTCTATGTCTACCAAAAAACATATATCCATACTATATTTCTCAATCAAAGATACATAGACTCTAGTCCTATTTCTTATTTTCTTCTTAAACTCAATGAAATAATTATCCATTATCCCTTCAAAATCATCACCAATCTAGTTTATAAAATCATTTATTTGAATAGTGATGGGCTTTTCCTTATCCCATGTTACATCTTCATGTTTAGGAAAACACTTCTTGACATAAAAGAATAGACATATCAGTAGGGAACCAAACTTACACATAGAATTCTTTGTCATCTGGATGGAGTTCAAGTTCTCAGCAAGTTGAGTCAGTTGGAGCTCGACAAGGTCATATGTGTGCCCTTTCTTGATTATCTTCCATGCCTAGTCCACTGCCATATAGGGGACGTTGTCCAACCGAATGGATTGGTAAAACTTGTGCGAGATGACTCTAACAGTGAAGTCAATTTCCGGATCAATTATGGTGGAAATTATCATTCCACATTTTTTCCAAACTACCTAGGTGTTAGCTTGAATATCTTCTTTTCTTGCACATTTCATTGTTCTCTTTCCATCAATTGTAGGGTAACCAGTGACTTTGTGTATTATTTCCTTTATGATCTTCACCGGTCCATCTTCTAGCCATAAATGCATGTCATGTACTCGACTCAAAATGATCTTTATCCATTCCACTTTGAAATTTTGTGGGAAATTTAGGGCATGCACTAACCCTTGATTGGCAACAACCTTATGTTCCGGCTTTAGCACTCCGTTGACACATAGTTTACCATATGCTTCCCTGATCTCATAATCACCAATTTCTCCAATTTTGCACATATAGCAAGACCTAACGTCATTCATCAATAACACATTTTCTAGAATAGAGGATAGGGCTCCATTCAAATCTCCTTTAATATCACTTTTTGAAATTGTATTGAATACCCTCGGTTTTCAAACTTCATTCCTTATAAGTTGCACATTGAAAACTTCCATCCCCTATTTCTTGACTGGTGTGGATGAAGATGATGCCATTTTAAACTGTAATTTTCAAAAAGAATATATTTTCTCAGTAAAGTACCTTTTTGTCAATGACCCTGTAGATGAATTTTTCTAATGGTATGCTGAGAAGATTCGGAATCACTTTTCTTAATATGGTTTCACAAACTATGAATTGCTCTCTAAAGTCTTGAATAGCCTGGTGAAATGAAATTAATGACAACTTTCTACTTTATAGAATCCTAAAAATAGAATTAGGGCCTCATAAATGCTCCATACCAATTTTGGTAGATTACAATTGTCTCAGCAAACTCACAAGCTCAGTCAATATAACTGTTGTGATATAGCTCAGCGTACATAGCATTTCAGCCATAGCAAGTGCTCAACATACATTGATAACTTGGTCAAGACATTGATGCTCGACATCAAAATGAAATTTTCTATTTTGCTCAAATATGTCTTAATGCATCTTTATATATGCAGATGTGGACTTTTACTCACTTCTATGTTGGGAACTGATGAAAGATAAGACTTTGCAAGACTCAGTTCCAAACATACCTTTCAAAATTAATTAGAAGAAGTGTGATCACCTAATCCATTGGATTGGGTGATCACAGATGTGCTAACTTCACTGGAGTTTTCTTCTTCTTTCTTCATCCATGCCTTTTCCATTTGATTCTTCAATTTCTCACTGATACCTTCATTTTGATTATCATTTCTCGGCATAGGTGATCTACAATCTTTCTTTAAGTGACCGACCTTGTTGCATTTATAATAGACCATGCTTCCATTCATCCAACTTTTAGATTTTCCTCTAAAATGAGTCTTCATGCAATTTTCTCTTATGTGTCCATATTTACCACAATAATGGCAATTATACCAAGTTTTGTAATCCCAATTGTAATAGTTGTGCTTTGTAACTGGCTTGGTTTGTTCATTTGATGACCACCTTGGTCTTGATCTGCATTCAAATGCTTTGTGCCCATATTTATGACAATTGAAGCAACTTCCTTGAAACTTGGGTGAAGTGGATGAATTGCTAGCCTTAGATCTACATTCATGTGCTTGATGTCCATGCTTCTTGTAGTTAAAACAATGTCCATTAAACTTAGGTTTAGAATCAATCTCACCATGTTTTCTTCTGCATATATTAGTTGTATGTCCTGGCTTTCCATAGTGATGACATGTGGGCTTGGTGTTCTTTGGTTTTGCAATCCTTTGTTCTCCATTCTTTGATGACTCTCCTTCTTCAGTAGATGAATGTTCATTCTAGATGATCTTAATAGTTCTTCAAAATATTTTGTAGCTTCATTGGATTTGTTCATCCTTTCATTTTTTTCCTTTTTAGTTCTCAAATCATGTTTTAATTGGTCATTTTCAAACCTTAGTTGATTGATTTCCACATCTTTCCTACCCAATTCCTGATTAACCATCAGTAGCTAATTTACCATGTCTAGTTGATTATTAGTCAACCTTTACATGTCACTTGTTTTTTCATCTAGCCTAATTGCAATTTGTCATTTGTCTTCCTCAGCCATTGTCTTATCATCTTCATCTTTCTTTTTCTATTATGCTAATTCACAAAGTCTGACAGATTGAATTTCTTGTTCTCTCCTTAGAGTTCTGATGTCATCATTTAGTATGGTATTCTTCTCTAGTAGTTCTTTTATAGCTTTATCACTCTTGGTAGAGTTACCATTGTCAAATAGTCTAGAGATGTCTTCTTCTTTGTACTATGGCTCATTTTGTTGAATTGCAATCTCCCTTCTTTTGCTCAAGGATTTCTTTAATTCTCCTTTGCCTGTTTCTAGTTGTTGTAATACCAGTTGTACTTCAATCTTTTGATTCTCTATGATCTTTCCTAGTTTGTAGGCTTCCATTTTAAGATCTTTTTCCTCAAGTAGTTAGAATTTCCTTAAGAGAAACCTTGTTGCTCTGATACCAATTGTTGGAAATGTAAATGGGAAAGTAATACTGAGAGGGGGGGGGGGTGAATCAGATATTGTCTAATTTAACCTTTTGATCTAATAAAACTTTATGCATAACATAAAAAAAACTTGATCATTGTAAGCAACTAAACATATAAAACAACATAAGTAAAATCACTCATAACACCATGATTTTGGTAACCTAGAAACCCTTGAAAGGTAAAACTGGGGTGGGGATGACACCCACAATTCTTCACTACTACAGTAATAAATTTTTCCTATTAAGGCTTACAAAATGTGATCAATTCATGATCTACCCTATGAAAGGTCTGCTTGGTCAAAATCTAAAAGACTTGTATAGTCTACCTTGTTAAAGGATTTATAAACTTACAATAAAGTAAGCACTTGGTAAAGAGATTTACAAAAATTTTGTTAAGACTGCTCGGTTAAGAGATTTACCTTGATACACTAGTCAAAATGTCTCAGTACCTGATCTTTTGGTTTGCACTTTTATGTAGATTACAGATCTCCTCTTTACTTTATATTTTGATCTCTTGTATCTAATTTTTCTTGATTTTGTCCTTTCACTGCTTAACTCAGTCACTGTACTCTGTTTGAATACTTAACTATTCTGAATATACTTCTCTAATCATTTTCTCATACTCATTTGATCTTAGTATCTCTTCTCTCTCTAATTCACACACTTCTCTTGGTTTAGATCTTGCCCTTATATAATAACAAAAACATTTTACCATTTCAAGATCTATGGTTTAGATTTATTTCTATTGCCGCCTAAACTATACAATTTTTTGATTGGCTCTAGGTTTTACATAGAGATCAATGATAATAAAATGGATGTGTAATTACCTCTATAATTACCTCAATACAAAACATTATTATCACCAAAAATTATTTACCTTGATCATTGTGCCATTCCAAACTTGTATGTCATTCTTGGTTAACTTGGAAAAATCTATTCTTGGCACTCAGCATTAACTATACTCAGCATCAGTTGAATTTATCTATTACTTAGTGATCATTGATATATGTAACTTGGCAACAACTATACTCAGCATATTAGAAACACATAGTGACCATTACTCAGCAGTACTATTACTTGATCAGTAAGTATACAATATATAACTCGGCCTTTACAAAATGACTCAGTCGTAGTAATGACCGACCATCATTGCCTAGATATATGACTAAGTGTGAAGCACTAATGGTCAACAAAACTATAGAGATCTACATCCTCTTTACTCATCATCTAGGATATCGAAGTCAACTATAGTAGATTTTGCCTTCTTGGGCCTTGTGAGCTCATCCCTTGTAATTATCTCTTCCTCTATCGGCCATTTATAACTTTGGACATGCTACAATTGTGCCTTTTCCCTTTCCCACATGGAATCTATTATTAGCTTGACATCTGTGATGAATTTGGTGAGCTCCATCTCTTCTTTTATGGCTTCATCCAAAGTGCTATTAAATCTCTCCATATTTGCTTCATTACTTTCATCAAGAAATGCCTCTTTCCTAGGGAATAAAGGATCAAAATCTGATTTCCAGTGGTCGAGACTCTTCATTGCACCATCTCCATCTTTAATGGGAGGAATGACCCTATTGAAATCTGAGGTGAACATGGCTACCTTAGCCTTAATCTAATTTGATTTACCTTTAAAAAGTGGTAATATGGCCTTAATTATATTTATTTCCTCTCCTACTTGTATAACTTCCTTTGGAATATCATTTCTCAAAGATTTCACAACTGCTAATCTTTCAAAAAGTGGTGCCCTAACCAACCAAGTTGCATAATAACTAATCAAGATTGAGAAAAAACCATTTACCTCCACTTGTAACTTAGGCAACTTTTTGTAAGCCGCAAAAATAGACTAAACCTTATCCTTAAGCACCTTAATCCTATGTTGCAAAATATTTAGTAGGCTTTGAAAAATAGCCTAATTCTTTTCTAAGATGATCTTCTCAAGATTTGCAGTAGCCTCTTCTTTATTTATATCTTTGTTTTCTAATAGGGTAGGTTGTTCTGGTCATGTGGGGTAATTAAAGGTGTTTTTATTATTTGTTGTTGCAACTCTTCTATGATTTTCTCCAATTCCCTTTCTTTCATCATTCACATATCCCTATCTTTTAGAAGTGAACTATAATCCTCTAACAGGGAACTATACCTCTCTTATAATTGCTTTTTCTTCTCCTCATTGAGCCTTGCAAAATGAGTGAGCACCTGAGATATCTCTAAGTCCCATGTATTGTGGATTGTCCACACAATTTTGTCACTATCCATCTACTTTTTTACATTCAAAATTGATGGCTTCTTTTCTTTGGGATATAAGCTCCATAGAACCAATGCTGGATTCCTTGGGCTATACCCAAACCCTTTGATGATCTCTCCCACTTGTGTCTTTGAAGATAGAGTTAAATCATCTTCCCTCTTGATTTGATCAATGATAAATCAGAATATAAGTTCCACCTAGGTACTAGTAGCATATTCCTAGCTCTGACCAGTTGTCTAGCTTCCTCTGGGGTGATTGTCTCAAATTCAGGGTCATACTCTCTTAGTGTTTGGATAACCTCATTAGGCACTTGACCTTCTTCTCTAATCTGAATGCTTGAATAAACCTATTGTTTCTTATGCCATATTAAGAAACTCTTGAATTCATCTGACTCAATAAAATTGTCATCCTTTAAGAATGCATCTTTCTCTATCATTCTCTCATCTTGGTAAAATTTTCATCCTTCAAGAATGCATCTTTCTCTATCATTCTCTAACTCAATAAAATTGTCATCCTTCAAGTTTTTTTTTTCTTCTCCTCTCTTATTTTCTTCCTCAATTGGTGGTTGTGAACACCTTTTCCAATGAAGAGGGCTCCCACTCTATCTTTTTTCCTTACTTGAGAAGATTTTCCAATTATCAACTTTTTCTTTTTTGTAGGAGGCTCATTTGTATCTTGAGAGCTATGTAGTTTAGTTAAGTCAACAACTACATTCTTACCAATCTCATGTTTTTCAAATATTATTTTTTCCAAAGCAGGGATGTTGTGTACCGAGAAGCCACCATCATTGTCTTCATCACATTCTGACTCAGAGTGGACATCTTTCCTTCCTTCTTTCTCATCAATTTGATCCTCAAAAGTCTTCATTAATGTGTTGAACTGGGCCATCATTTGTTCTAACCTTTGGAGATAAGGAAAATTGGGGAAGAAGCAACTGAATGTCAGTCCTTTTTGTTTTAATTGTTTCTTCATGGCATATAACTCATTTATTTGGTTAGATCTTCTTACCACCTCCTCCTCTTCTATCATATTTCTTATTACATCCTCTTCAAGATATTCTTCATGTCTTTTTTGAAAGCAATGCTGGTGGTATAATATTTCCTAGTAGCAACCATGAATCCCTCTATATCAACATATCTATAGGAAGCAACATGCATTTTAAACTACCCCAACCAATTTTTCCCCTTATTAAAGGCATTCTTGCCTATTATGAAATTATGCACCCTAAAGTGCCTTGGAGTGAAGGTTCCTTTCCTATGTGGAGCCAGGTGCTCTTTATTGGTTAGCATAAGCTGCCAGATGAATTCTAGAAATGTAATCCTAGGTGGAACAAAGAATGGAAGAATGTGGGATGGTTGAGGGCATCCATAAACCTAATCATTGTATAGCCCTTTTCATAGTAAATATCCCCCCAATTGTGACCCTTGGCCCACTTATCAACAACTTTTTGAGGCCTAACCAATTGTAAAACCTTGGTTGACAACCTTGAAAGATCTAGCCCCAAATTGAAGAGGATAGGCCGAACTATCCAATTCTAGAAAGCACAGAAATCACACCTTGAGGAAGAAGCACTCTAAGCTCTAATCCAAAACTACACTAGATTTGGTTGTCCCTTACACATCATTTGTGGCTCAAGGTCCTCCAGGTCCATGATATCATAATTGAAAAACAAGATAAGATGCATCAACAAGGAGTAATGCATAAACCTAGGTGAAGAACTAGATGTATGATTCTTCAATGCCTGTAAACCCTTATGCATTTTATTGATTACATAACCTATGTAATTGTATCCTTTAGTGACATGAGGACTCAAGGAGTCCAATACCATCATCAAGATGTTTGAAGTAATCCTTTCCCCACCATCAACCCCTAGAACTTTGCATAATCCATATGCAATATAATTCATATAAAAATGGAGATCTTTGTAGAAAATGGGGTTGATCCAGCTAGTGGTGCAATGTAATGTATGTTCTCCTGGGGAGCATGGTTTTGAACTTCTTTAGCTACCATAGTAGACTCCCTAATATATCTATTGGCGTGGGCCTTCAAGTTGATTTATGTGGCCATAGGGATTTGAATGCCAAAGGCTCTCATAAAGGAATTTTGGTCAAGAGTGACTAGAGGAGAACCATCACCCCTCCTAATTGTTCTAGACAAGGGATCATACCTATGGGAAAACACAATTAAAACATCTATGTCTAGAAAAACTTTCGGAACAATCAATTTCGCTAATCCTGAAGTCTAAGGGTTTGAGACAGGGACTAGGCTATCATAATTTTTGTAAAAATACTTGAACAAACACATGTCGATGACACTGAGAGTCTTAGCATCTCTACAGTATGTGAGCTCATAAAAAAAATACTCATCACTAACCTTTTTGTTCTGTGATGACCCAGGTAGTAGGATGAGGAATTCATCTGAGAAGCTCTCCTTAGCTTTCTCTTTAGTACCCTTGTTGGTAGAAGCTTCACCAACTGTCAATTGATTCATCTTTTGTGAAAATTCAAACTCTGCTACAAATTTTGAATGCACTTAACTTTGAAACTGCTCTAGAAATCTCAAGAATTTTTATCACCTTGGCTCTTCTAAATGCTTGGTAATTCAAAATGAGTGATGACCAACTGTATTTATTTTTTAAATTGAATGTGGCACCCTATTAGAGATTGAAAAGCTAGAAATCATGTCACTTCTACCATTACTTGGCATGCTTAGAACTCAATTCAGTAGCTGTAAGATGAGAAGATGACAAGTTATCAAATTTTAATTTTCTGGTGACCAAGTGACTACAACACTTTCTTGTAATTGTTGAATGATTTGGCACTTCCTTTATATCCCTGGAGATCTAGTGACTAAAGAGAAACTTTAGTCATTTAATGATTTCATTCTTTCTTGAGACCTGGTGACTATAGTCTAATCTCATAGTCATCGAATGATTTGAGACCTTTTGAATTTATCTAGAGACTGGGCAACCATTTTTTATTTTAATTTTTCAATCATGAGACTTAGCGACTATAGTTTATCTCTTAGTCACTAAAAAATTTATCTCTTTTTAATTTCATCTTGAGACCTAGCAACTGAAGGTCAACCTAGAGATCTAATGACCATAGTGAATCTCCTAGTCGTTGAAGCCTTTTGACTTTTCAAACCTTTTCTTGAGACTTCCTAACTTACCCATCTTGAGATTTAGTGACTGAAGACAAGGAAACTTTGATTTATTTCTCTTGGAGATCTAGCGACTATAGTCAGGTCCACCCCTTTCTTATCATCCTTCTTATCTTGTCGACCAATCAAGGAATGACATGTCACAAAATTTGACAATCGGATGCTCAAATTTTTCAACTTTTTAGCCTCGGTCAGTACTTAACCCTCAACCATTTGGCGATTGCATGACTAAAGATAGTCTCATAATCGCCAAGTATCTTACTTCACTTGGGTTTGGTCTAGAGATTAGGTGACAAGGCAAATCTTAAGGTTGCTAGAACATTTTTTAATCCATGGTTTGATTCTGAGACTACACAACCACCACTTGATCAAAACTAAATCAATGGTTGGAAATTGCTATCTCTTGACTTTTCTCTTAACTCACCATCATCCAGTGACCACACAACTAAAGATATCTCCTTGTCACTAGATATTTCTTTTAACTCTGGTTAAGACTGGAGATTGCACGAACACCTTTATTCTCCAAGTCACTGAATGATTTGCTTAGCCTTAGTTATGTAATGAGATTAAATATCAACTATTGATCAAATCTTCATCCAATGGTTCCCGCTGAGTCACAATACTTTTCATGACTGAACTGCTTTGTTAAGAGACTTAGAGATAACCATGTCATTGAATCATTGACTACTTGAGACATAACTGCTAGAATCATGAGAACACATGACCATTGAAATCATCAGGTCGTTGAATAAAAGAACTAACCACTTGGAAACTCAAAGATCTGGTGACCCACATAAACTAGACTGCCACCTTGCATTTGGAGACTCGGTGACCAAAGGAGAACCTCATAATCACTGAATACTAAATCAATTCTTGATTTCTTTTAGAGATCACCTGACTGAAGGTATTTTGATCTGGAGATAAGGTGACTATAGTTTTTTTGTAAATATTTAATGTATTAGTCGCTAGATCTCATAATAATCATCTAGAGACTTGGAGACAAAATGAAATCATTGGGTCATTAGAAGGCAAGGAATGTTCCTTTATCTTAAAGAGATTGTGTGACAAAGGGTCTCAAGTAATTGCTAGACAAAAAGGAATATGTTGAAACCATTGTGAGACTAAGTGACTAACTGGGAAAATTAAAAGTGCACATTCTTTAAAAGGTCATTAATTTATTGAAAAAAGTAATAGCCGAATAGATTTGGGCAAGCACATTTCAGGGCTTTATTGTATTTTCAAAGACAATTAGACCTAACACCTAGGGTTTCTCAGATTCTAACAAAACATCAGAGCTTTGGGAGTGGAAAATGTTGGAGACCAATTCATGAAACTCAGAGATAAACTTCAAAAAAATCAAAATTTTGAAGGACAACTTCAAAAACTTAGAAACCAACCAACATCACACATACATGATTAGAAAGAATGGAATTCTTGCATTTGAAGACTATGAGAAGAACAAAACCAATCTCATATATTCACACCTTATTATAGGAGAAAATTTTAAGTTGTTGAAGCATAAAGGAAGACCAAAGAAAAAAAAAATTTGGACTATTAGTACTATTGATCATGAAGAAATATTCAATACCCTTAAGAAGAGAGATGACAGTTCAGGAACACTTCACTAGGTAATAGAAACTCACTGCAAGTTTTTCCATGTTCATTATGTTTACATTCAATACATTAATTGTAGTTTTCTTCTTTATTTGTTTGAGCCAATAAATTTGGTTTTGTATGTGGATTGTAAGTGCAGTTGGATACATATATGATAGATATAGAAGATTGAGGTGTCCATTTGATTAGGTCATAAAAAATGACTATAAAGTTCACTTTGCATTGGCTTGTAATGTTCTTTGGTTCCTTTAGTTAGTTATACATTCATAATATTTTTTTCAACCTATAAACTTGTTGTTTTCTCTATTAACTTATTCTTATGCCTTTAGAGTGTAGGGATTGGAATTTAGATTTCATTTAGTACCATTGGTTAAACCTATACATTAAGGAGCGGAAAGTACACACCTATTATATAGGATTTTTTATATATAGTTGTGTATCTAAGAATTTTGGTAATTTTGTATCTAGGAATTTTGATAACATTGATGTATTTATACATAATATGGTTGTATCAATGATATATGATGTATTTTTACATGGGGTTGTGTCTACACTCAAGCTCCTGCAATGATGAAATACATGCAAGACTATAAATATTTGACTTGGTTAAAAAAAATTGTGATATGGCCAAACATATCATTTTCATACATTACATTTCAATAGTAATAGATTTTGATTGTAATATAAATTTCATTTGATTTTTGTTTATCCCACTATGTAACCATTTGGCCTATTAAGCCATATTGGCCAAGGGTGGGTCAAAGTGAACAAAATGGTCAAGTAAAGTGGACCTATAATAAAAATGTTCTTTTTAGTCCATCTAAGTCACATTGGTCATGTTTGAAAGGTTATAAGTATCATTGATGTAAAAGTGACAAAAGTTGATGCTTAATTGAAAGTGGCACAATTACGTATCTTTCAAACAATTTTTCCTAGGATCAAAATGTCTTCTCTATTAGCTTTGGTTGGCTAGGTGAACCCCAATGAAAAACCCATTGTACCCATGGAGATGCTCAAAAATATGAGACTACCCCATACCAAACTGTATCCAAGGTGCACTAAGCATGATTAGGAAGCAAACTCTATAGACCTATAATCAAAATTCTTGATAGATATCATCAAGATTTTAGGTACTACATGACCATATTGGCAAGGCCTAAAATAACCTCTTTGCATTGTTAGAGATTCAACTTCATTTGAATTTGGCAGGGCCATCTTTCTCTATGCCAAAAGTTTGAGTGATGCTCAGTTAAAAGTTGCACCACTGCAAATATTTCTAACTGTTTGTCCTGGGACCAAAACATCTACTCCCTTAGCTCCAATTGACAGGATGAACCCAAGTGATAACCCCCTTCTTATCACAAATATACATATAACATCCATGACCATCCCATACCAAAATGTCCCCAAGGTGCACTAAGCATGATTGGGAAACAAACTTTATAAGCTTCTAACTCAGAGCTCATGAGAGGTATCAGCAAGCTATCACATGCTATATGATCATTTTGGAAAGGTATAAAATAAAATATTTGGATTATAGGAGATTCGACCTCATTTGAATTCAGATGGATGATCTCACTCTATGCCAAAAATTTTAGTGATGTTTAGTTGAAAGTTGCACTATTGCATATCTTTCAAACAATTCATCCTAGAACCAAACCATCTTCTCTATTAGCTCCAGTTGTCTTAGTGAACCCTAGTGACAACCTTTTTCTTCCTACAGAGACACTCAAACATCTATGACTACCCCATACAAAAGTATCCCTAAGGTGCACTAAGTACTATCAAGCATCAAACTTTATAGTTCTGTAACTCAGAACTCATGAGAGATATTATTCAGCTCTTATGTTCTACAAGACCATGTTGGAAAGGTGTACACTAACCTCTCTTCATTCTGAAAGATTCAATGTCATTTGAATTTGGAAGGGCGATCTCGCTCTATCCTAAAAGTTACAATGACGCTTAGTTGAAAGTTGCACCACTGCATATCTTTCAAACTATTCATCCTGGGACCAAACCGTATGCTCTGGTAGCTCTAATTGGCTAGGAAAACTAAAGTGAAATCTTCATTCTTCCCACATAAATGCATATAACATTTGTGACCACCCCATAATGATGTGTCCCCAAGGTGCACTAACAATGATTGGTAAATAAAATTTATAGTCTCGTTACTCAGAGCTCATGAGAGGTATCCTTGATCCATCAAGTGATACATGACCATGTTGGAGAGGACTCAAATAAAGTCTCTCCATTATAGGAGATTTGACCTTGCTTGAATTTGGCAGGGTGATCTCAGTCGATGCCAAAAGTTATAGTGATGCTCAGTTAAAAGTTACACCACTACGTATCTTTCAAACCATTCATCCTAGGACCAAATCATCTACTTTTTTAGCTCTAGTTGGCTGGGTTAACCCTAGTAAAAACTCCATTTTGACCATGGAGATTTTCAAACATCTACAACTACCCCATACAAAAGTGTCCCCAATGTGCACTAAGAACAATCAGACATAAAATTTTATAGGACCATAACTTAGAACTCGTGAGAGATATCGTCAAGTTGTTATGTGCTACATGACCATGTTGGCAAGGCCTACAATAAACTCTCTCCATTGTGTGAGATTCTACTTCATTTGGATATGGAAGGGCAATCCCACTCTATGAAAAAAGTTGCAGTGATGCTCAGTTGAAAGTTACACCACTACATATGTTTCAAACCATTTTTCCTAGGATGAAAATATCTTCTTTGTTAGCTCTGGTTGGCCAGGTGAACCCTAGTTACAACCCTATTCCACCCATAGAGACACATTGAACATCCATTACCACCCCATAATAAAGTGGCTTCAAGGTCTATTATGCCTATTAGTCCAGTTATGGTTACCCTTTAAGAAATTGGAGTTAGGGTATACAAATTTGGAGTCTATTAGCCTAGTTGTTGTAGATATTATTCCTATTAGCCAACTACTTTGGTTGGAAAAAATATTTTTAGAATAGTTTCTTTGAAAATGAATCCTAATTAGGTATATAATGTATGACAATGCATGGAAAAGATACAACACATGAAAAAGATATAATATATAAATGAACATAAATACATCCATATAACACATGCCACAGATATAATATGGAAATAATATATACATACAATGCATGATAAATATATGATATAGAAATGAACATACATACATACATACAATGCATGACAAAGATAAAATATGGAAATAATACTGCATCATCTTAAAATGGAAGCACTTCCATGGTAAGAGTGTTTAGCCCTCCAAGTAAGTGGTTTGGGGTCATGTCGAATGCCTTGAATGGATATTCGACTTGGATCTAGCTTTTCCCCCTGTTCTACCCCATTTTCCACTTCTTCCTAGCATTTTCCTAGCATTCTGGACTATGAACCTAAGATTCTTGACCTCGGGGTCAAGGTTGACCTTTTAGGTCAAGGTCGACCTCAAGTTTTGTACCTAATGCTCAAATTAACTTTGGGGTTGGCCTTACCTTGAATTTTGTGACAAGGCTCTTAAATAATTATTTTATTTCTATATTAAGGGTGGTCCCCTCCTAGATTTTTTTGTCAAGACTTTAATTTAATTTCCTCTCCATGTGCACCTCTCTAGAGTTTTGTGCCATGGACCCTTAATTACTATTTTCTACAAGGCCCCTCATGTGCCCTAGATCACTATAAAAGGGAGCCTTCCTCTCTCATTTTCTCCATCCACTTTCATGATCAAGCTTTCAAGTGCAAGCAAGAAGATCAAGCATTCAAGCATTCAAGCCTTCAAGAATTCAATTCATCAAGGAGATCCATTAGAAGCCATTGAAGGATTCAAGCTCCATGGAGCTCTCTTGTTGAAGATTCCTCCATTTCCATTCAAGCCTCTTCCAAATTCAAGATCCATTCAAGATTGGTGTTGAAGATCTAAAGATAATTGATTGGAGACATCCTACATTTGATTCTACATTCATCCATTCTTGTGGATTCAAGGATTCGAATCCTCCACAAGGGTTTCAACTCAACCAAGGTGAATTGTTCCATTTACTTTGTTTATTCCAAAAATTTCAATTCAATATCAAGGTTAATTCCTAAATTGGGGTTTGACTAGGGCAAACCCCTATGCCCCCCAACAAACAAAACTATTTTCTTGCAGGTATAGGTAAGGAATTTTAGATCTGAGAACGTATTTGGATACTCTTTTCAGTGAACTTCTGAGATCTGTGAACAAAGTCAAAATCAACCTTAAAAATAAAAATGTAGCCTTTGACCTTTTATGAGGGTCAAATTCGAGCTGACCTCATCTTGTAAAAATATTTCTAGGTTTTGTAGATCTCGCAGTTTCAGTTTAGAATTGAGAAAATCAATATTTTTTGAGATTGTTTGATAGGGTTTTCAGCCCATTAGTTTTGAGAGGTAAGTACCTTTATTTCCTAATTTCAATATTAATCATCTATATTTACTTTTTATATCAATACAATTCAAATGTATTTTTAAAATATTGGTTTTAGGGTCTCTTTTATGTGCAAACCATTGCCCTAGGACCTCATCCATATTTTCTCCTTTACATTTTGGTGAGCCTGACATACTTACTCTCTTTCTTTTTGGTGTTAGATCATTTTTTTTCTTGCCTTAAGATTAGATTTCTTTTAGGCTCTTGCATTTATATTTCAAAAATCAAAAAAAAAAATTGCAAAATTTCTTCAAAAATACAAAAACATTTACATTACTTTGTGGAATTAGATGCCTTATTGTGTTTGATTTTCATTTGAATGCATTTGGATATATCTAGATCTATTTATTATCATGTTGCATAATTTGTTTCAAATGTTGCATGGTGTTACACCTAGAAAGACTTCATTTATTACATTTGATCTCTATCATATTTCTCTTTATGGAGAGGAGTTGAGGATTGATGTTAATTCTTCTCCTACTAGATGTCTGTCTTCCCCCTCTAGGGATCAAGCTTTAGTGAATTATGGAAACCCTACAAGGTTCTTTATTGGTAGTGATGATAATCCTCCTATTTGTGATGAACCTTTGGATTTGGATGTTCATTACTCTCTTCCTCATGAAACCATTGTGCATGATCCCTTGGATAAAGACATTGATGTATCCCCTCCCCACAAAGAAGCTTTGATATAATAGGTTAATTTATTAATGGATGACATATTCATACATGATGATAACTCTTTCTCTACAACACACTCCCCTTATATAGACAATTTAGTGAAAGAAGATGATATTATAGATGCTTTACTTCCATTTGAGATTCCTTCTAGTTATGAGGCATTAGTGGAGAATAATATACATTCCCTTAATGCTCTCCCTTTTAGTGATGATCCTATGGAGAATCAAGATCTTACCTCATCTCCTCCTAGGATGTCCTCTTTTCTTCCTTCTTGCGAATGTATTTTTAGTGTTGAGACAACTAAAATGGTTTATCCTAAACCCTTGTTGACTGTCAAAGGTTGTCCTGACCTTACTATCAAAGCTAAACCTATGGAGTCTTTCAATGATCAAGATTCTATAGCTCACACTTATCTTACAAGGAATAACACTCAACCTAATCTAGTGGTCTCTACTTCTTTTCCACCTTCTCAACCTATTCTTCCTCCTCCACCTCATCTTCCTAGCAAGGAGTATGATTTGATAACCCAATAGAAAAATATTCCTGCCAAGATTTCTTTATGGGGGCTTCTTCAAAATTCACCTACCTACTATGAAGCCTTGCAAAAAGCTCTAGCAACTCTTCCTACTCCACCTCCTAATCAAGAGAACATCAATAACTTCTTACAATGCATGCATTCTACCCTGGGTCCTCCTGACATTATTTTTACTCAAAAGGATTTACCTTCTAAAGAAGTTCAGAATCAGTATGATGCTCTTATGGTTGCTATTTCAATCAATAAAAGTATCATTCATAGGACCTTGATTGATAATGGATCTAGGCTTAATGTTTGTAGCATGGACATGCTCAAAGTGATTAACGTCGATCTTTCAACTATTCAACCCGACAATGTTCCTATACGTGGCTTTGATAACATTGCTAAGAATACTTTAGGAATCATTACCTTACCTATCAAAGTAGGACCGGTCATCTTGAATACACCTATTCATGTTATGCCTAGACCTCTCAATTATAATCTTGTTTTGGGTAGACCTTGGTTGCATGAGATGCATGTCGTTCCTTCCACCCTTCATCGTAAAGTCAAGCTTATATATAACAACAAGATGTATTCACTTCATGTGGATGATGCCCCTAATCCTTGTCTGAATATTAAAAATCACACTACTCCTATTCCTAATAGTAATCTTTCTTCCTCTAATGCTCTACCTAAAGATGATTGGGGAACCTTGGATTTTACTCCTACCTTTATTGGAGAGTATAAGGTTAATGATCTTGATTTTAAGAAACAAAGAGAGTTTGAACAACAAGTTTTTAATTCTAAACCTCTTCATAATAACTTTGTCACTACTTCTACCCACAATGAACCTATCAAAACTACTAAGGATGATATTGTGACTACTAAGGTTTCATTGACTCCTTCTGATATGGCTTCTTGTTATGGTCCTGGTTATCATTTCCTTGTTAAACAAGGATTTAATGATCAAGGATGTGGTAAGCATAAACATGGAATTCAAATGCCCTTACACAATGGGGGGCATGAGCATTCTTATGGATTATGATTTAATCCTCGACAAAAAATTAATGTTAACACCTTAAATAAAACTTCAAAACATGATACATCTGTGAAGGACTTTGACCAAGAGGTTCTTTTGCGTAAACTCCTTCGTGCTAAGATGATTACTATACCTAAATGCAAAAAGAAACATAGTCCACACTTGAAGACTCTTCCATTTTGTTTATATCATAGATTTAATGATCACTCTACTAATAAATTTCAAGCTTTACATTATAAGATTAGGCAGCTCATTAATAGTAAGGTTATTTATATATCATGTAGCAATGAGTTATATTTGAATCCTATTTGTTCTAAATAACATTTATGTTCCTATTATGGAGCTCCACATTATGTAAACAATGTTAGCCTAATCCTTGGGGGCTCGTTGTCTTGTATAGTGTTGTGAGAAACATAATAGGTCCCTTTCTATCCTTGTTCCTACACTTGGGGGGCAAGGATGTCATCTCCTTCTTTTCTGTCTTTCTGGGATTCACCTCTTTCCTTTGTTAAGTAGTATCTATCTATTATGTGATATCCAATTATACATGAACATTTTGGTTTGCATTAAGGATTTTTGTCCTTGATCACAACCTATTTTGTTGTTTGACATTAGGTTTCCATGGTTGATATATCTCTCACCTTGGAAACTGAACAGTGTGCTATCCCTCACAAGGGTTACTTTTTCACTTCTTGCATGATATCTCTTTGCATTCATCTCTTCCATGGCCTCATAGGAGTTGTGACCTTCTTGGTTGGACTGGGTGTTGTCTATGAATATTGTCTTGATGTTGAAGAAGGCTTTATGCTTGTTCTTTTCTTTCCTTAACATGTCAAAATAGTATGTTTTTTCCATATTAAGGAGGGGGGCATATATAAGGTCTCCCTCATTCTATATTATGCATGTTTTTTCTAACCTTTTATTTTGCAGCATGCTAAATCTCGGAAGGTAACACACATAAGTTGCTAAATCCTGAGGAGACACACATTTTTCAAATATTTCAATATGCTAAATCTTGGAAGGTAATGCACATAAGTTGCTAAATCCTGAAAAGACACGCATTTCCAATATGCTAAATCTTCCAAAGGTAATTCACATAAGTTGTTAAATCCTGAGGAGACACACATTTTATAGTCCATGGTGATACAAGAAGGTGGATCCATGGGCACTTTATAAAAGCCATCAGAAGATGCACTACATACATACACAAAGTTGCTAGAAGGTGCACATCATTATGGGGTGACTATCAAGTATTTCCTTGGTGGGCCATCCTATCCTTTTATGGTTCACAGTGAGATACACACATCTTACTGGGCGAGCTAGCCACTCCCCTCTTCCCTTTCTATCTTTTTCTAGTGATGTCTCTCTTATTAAAATCTTGGAGTTGACAAAGAGTCAAGTCCCTGGGGGCTTGAGAATTTCCTTTGTCCCTTTGATTTCAATAAGATTATCTTTTTCTTTGTGATCTCCTTTACCAAGAGTTTGCATCAAGTCCATACTCTTGCTAAAGCGGGGGGCTTAATGTATCATCTTAAAATGGAATCACTTCTATGGTAAGAGCGTTTAGCCCTTTGAGTAAGTGGTTTTGAGTCATGTCAAATGCCTTGAATGGATATTCGACTTGGATCTACCTTTTCCCTTGCTCCACTCCATTTTCCACTTCTTCCTAGCATTTCCCTACCATTCTAGACTATGAACTTGAGATTCTTGACCTCAGGGTCAAGGTCGACCTTTTTAGGTCAAGGTCGACCTCAACCCTGACTTGGTCAGGATCGATGTTGACCTTGACCTAGTCATGATCAACCTCAATCCTGACCTAGTCAAGATCAACCTTAGTCCTAACCTGGTTAAGAACAACCTCGTCCTTGACCCTAGGGTCCAAGATCCTCAGGGTTAGCTTCCAGTTTCAGGATTTCATCAAAATCTTGCACTTTCCCTCTTCGGGGCCATTATTTCTCAGATTAAGTGTCAAATTCTCAAATTAATATTTGAGGTGGACCTTTCTCAAGATTTGTATTGGATTCCTAATTTATTATTGGAGATTAGCCTTTCTCAATTTTTGTGCCTATTGCTCAAATTAACTTTGGGGTTGGCCTTACCTTGAATTTTGTGACAAGGCTCTTAAATAATTATTTTATTTCTATATTAAGGGTGGTCCCCTCCTAGAGTTTTGTGTCAAGAATTTAATTTAATTTCCTCTCCATGTGCACCTCTCTAGAGTTTTGTGCCATGGACCCTTAATTATTGTTTTCTACGAGGCCCCTATTGTGCCCTAGATCACTATAAAAGGGAGCCTTCCTCTCTCATTTTCTCCATCCAATTTCATGATCAAGCTCTCAACTACAAGCAAGAAGATCAAGCATTCAAGCATTCAATTCATCAAGGAGATCCATTAGAAGC